>CM016492.1:16947870-17196035 GCA_002890555.2 Lagenaria siceraria
GAATATATTTCCTTAACATCGAAACATGAAACACATCATGAATCTTGGATAACTCTCTTGGTAATTCTAGCTTATAAGCTGCCGGTCCAACTCGTGCTAGAATCCTATAAGGCCCAGCATATCTTGGACTCAATTTTCCTTTTCTCCTAAACCGTACTAACCCCTTCCAGGGTGATAATCTCAAGAATACTTGATCTCCAACTTCAAACTCCGTCTCTATGACGTTTGTCTGCATAACTTTTCTGTCTGTCTCGAGCTATCTTCAGGTTTTCTTTGATTAACCTTACATTATCTGACGTCACCTGGACTAGTTCAAGGCCACATAGTTTCCTTTCCCCTACTTCATTCCAGCATACAGGGGTTCTACATCGTCTTCCATATAAAGCCTCATAAGGTGTCATACCAATGCTCGAATGGTAGTTGTTGTTATAAGCAAATTCTATTAAAGATAACTTATCATCCCAGCTACCTTTAAATTGTAGTACACAAGCTCTTAACATATCTTTCAATGTCTGAATAGTACGTTCGAACTGTCCATCTGTCTGCGGATGGAAGGCTGTACTAAAATACAACCTAGTACCTAAGGTCTCCTGTAAACTTGGCCAGAACTTAGAAGTAAACCTGGGATCTCTATATGAAATTATAGATACAGGTACACCATATTGACACACAACCTTGTCAACATACAACTTAGCTAGCTTATCAAGAGTAAAAGTTACCTTGATTGGTAAGAATCGTGTTGTTTTTGTGAGTCTATCCACTATTACCCAAATGCCATCATGACCACTGGAAGTTTGGGGCAAGCCAAATAAGAAATCCATTGTCACATGCTCCCACTTCCATTCAGGTATAGGTAGTGGATTCAACAGTCCTCCCGGCCTTTGACATTCAGGCTTAACCTGCTGACAAATCAAACATCTATCTACATAATTAGCAATCTCACATTTCATACCTGACCACCAATAATGTTCTTTCAGTGTTCTATACATCTTTGTGCTTCCAGGATGCATGGCATAAGCAGAACTATGGGCTTCTTCTAGAATAACATCCTTCAGTGTGCTCTCATTTGGAACACGTAACCTGTTTCCCTTCATTAAGGCTCCATCGTGCCTGAATATAAAATCTGAACGTTTCTGGAGTTTCACCTCTTCAGCTACCCTCTTAAGCTCATGATCTTCATGTTGCTTCTTAACAATCTCTTCTTCCAGAGTAGGCTTCACCTGAAACCGAGCTATTAAACAACCTGTTGGCCTTGTAGTTAGCTCTGTTCTGGAGTTCTTCAATTCTTCTAACAGAGATATTCTGATGTTACTCATTTTACTGTGCCCTGACTTCCTACTTAAGGCATCAGTTACGACATTAGCTTTTTCTAGATGGTACTCAATGGTACAATCATAATCTTTAATTAGTTCCATCCATCTCCTTTGTCTCAAGTTCAACTCTTTTTTATCAAAGATGCACTTCAAACTCTTATGATCAGTATAAATACGACACTTCTCTCCAAATAGGTAATGTCTCCAAATTTTCAGGGCTAGAACAACTGCAGCTAACTCAAGGTCATGCGTAGGATAGTTATGCTCATGTTTCTTCAACTGTCTCAAAGCATAAGCTATTACCCTACCATCCTACATCAACACACATCCTAACCCTTGATGTGAAGCATCACAATAAACTTCAAACTCGTTCCCTGAAGTAGGTATTGCAAGTATCGGTGCTGATACAAGTCTTTCTTTCAACTCCTGAAAACTCCGCTCACACCTGTCTATCCATTCAAACTTCGTAGCCTTCTTGGTTAACTCTGTTAATGACAATGCTATTTTGGAGAATCCCTCAACAAATCTCCTATAGTATCCTGCTAAACCAAGAAAACTATGGACTTCAGATACGGATGTGGGTCGTTCCCATCTAACCACTGCCTCAGTTTTCTTAGGATCCACTCTAACTCCCTCGACTGATACAACATGACCAAGAAACACTACTTGATCAAGCCAGAAATCACACTTACTGAACTTAGCATACAACTTCTTTTCTCGAAGTGTCTGCAATACAATTCTGAGCTGTTCAGCATGCTTTTCCCTATTCCCTGAATACACCAGGATATCATCTATGAATACAATCACAAATTGATCCAGGTAGGGATGGAACACTCGATTCATCAGGTCCATAAATGCTGCAGGAGTTAGTCAATCCAAATGGCATAACTAGGACTTCATAATGCCCATACCTGGTTCTAAAAGCAGTCTTAGGGACATCTGAATCCCTAACCTTCAACTGATGATATCCTGAACGTAAATTAATCTTAGAGAAAACTGAAGCACCTCTCAACTGATCAAACAGGTCATCAATATGAGGTAAAGGATACTTGTTACGTATTGTTACCTTATTGAGTTGACGGTAATCACTACATAACCTCATCGTACCATCCTTCTTTTTAACAAACAGAACTAGTGCACCCCAAGGAGAAATACTGGGTCTAATATAACCCTTATCTACTAGTTCCTGTAACTGAATCTTTAATTCTTTCAATTCCTTAGGTGCCATGCAATAGGGTGCCTGAGAGATAGGAGTTGTTCCTGGAATTAGATTTATCGTAAACTCTACCTCTCTATCAGGTGGTAACCCTGATAATTCCTCGAGAAACACATCCAGAAACTCTTGTACCACTGGAACATCCTCAGGTCCTTTCTTCCTAAACTGAGTATCAACTACATAAGCCAGATATGCTGCACAACCTTTAGTTAACAACTTCCTGGCCTTAATGGATGATATCAAACGTGTAGACACGCTTCCTTCATCACCTTTAAACACAACTTCAGCCATCCCTGATTTTCTGAAGGCTACCTCCTTATTATAACAGTCCATAGTAGAATGATATTTAGTCAGAAAATCCATACCCATGATCACATCAAATTCATGAACTTCTAACAAGATTAAATCAATCAACATACATACATTACCTAATTTTACTTCACAATTTCTACATACAGAATCAGCTATTAACAAATCTCCCATAGGTGTACTAACTATTAAATCATCATTCAAAGATTCTAAGTTCATACTTAGCATTTCAGCATGTCTAACAGATACAAAGGAATGTGTAGCACCAGAATCAATCAATACATACATAGGTAAATCACAAATTAAGATCGTACCCGTGATTAGGTCAGGTGTGTCCTCGGCTTTCTGTTCTGGTCACAGTATAAACTTTGCTTTGCTGTTTAGACCTACTTGGTCCCTTGTCCTTGGCACCACTTGTGCCTTCAATTGTATTCCCTCCTAACTTCTCTTGGCTCTCAATCTAAGACAAACCTACTTTTGGGTCTCTTCTTTCTGTTGCCGGTTGAGGACAATCTCTCTTAAGATGCCCAGCTTGGCCACAATTATAACAAACATTCGAGCCATTGAAACACTGCCCGAAATGATACCTGTCACATGTAAGACACCGAGGTTTTCTCACTGAACTAGTTATGGATTCTCCAGGTTGTCCCACCTGTGAACCAACCTCTGACTCATTAATAACTCGTCTCCGGTCTCGCCTCTGAAATCCACTTGCTGAACCAGCTCTGGACCCAGACGGCCCACTATAGCGGGGTTTAAATCTATCTTTATGTTGGACCCTAGGCGTAAATCTCCTGGTATCATCTCTGTCTCGACCTCTGACTCTATATTCACCTGCATCTAATGCTTTTTCAGCTAAACTCTTTCAACTCTCATAGCTGCCTCCCAATTTAGTAAAATCAGCCCAGTTAGCACTAGTCGTTACAGGTGTTCTGATCTCTACTCTTAAACCTTCCTCAAATTTCTTGCAACGATCTACCTCGTCAACTACAAGGTTCAATGCATACTTAGCAAGTTCAATAAATTTCTTTTCATACTCAGATACAGTCATAGAACCTTGCTTAAGTCTCAGAAACTCATTTCTCTTAGCATCACAATAAGATCTAGGGTAATACTTTTCTTGGAATGCCTTTCTGAAATCATTCCAAAGCTTTACTCCTGCATCGCCTCTCCGAGCCTCGAAGAGTCTCCACCAGTCCTCTGCCCCTTTCTGGAGCAAGAAAGCAACTAACTCCACCTTTCGATCCTCAGGGCACCTCATTACCCTGAAACATTTCTCAATGAGATTCAACCATGCTTCTACATATGCAGGATTTGTGGTACCCTCAAAAGATATAGCCCTTAAGGACTTCAGTCTCTCAATGCCAAACTTCCTCTCTGGATTAGTGGATACTGACCCTACACTGTCAACCAACCTCTGGGCTATTCTGTTTAAAATCTGTTCTTCTATATTAGGTTCAGGCTGCACATGAGGGTTACTAGACTCCCCTTCTGAAACTGGAACTCCATCTCTGCTCCCAGTAGCTTCAGGTATCCCAGTGCTCGCTTGCCTACCTCGCCTGCGCGTTTGGGGCATGACTCCTATAATATACCACACATTAGGATATTATAGTTATGACATGCTTCTAGCCATATGCATGATCCTAGCCTCCCCTTTAACCTAGGGTTCCAATAAACTTATGCTCTGATACCAACTTGTCACACCCTCCCCCCAGATCACGCTCTTAGACCTGGGAAAAGAGCGTGAGTTACATACATCATCTATATACATTCTCATCACTTACATACATATAAATAGAGGTTACATTATCATTTGTACAACAATATTTTTCTAATACCAGCGTTCCTCTCTCTTTTATATGCCAGTCAAAACAAGAATCTAATATTTACAACTAAAAGAGGATCTGCAGCAGAGACTTTGCGAGGTTTCCCCTGAATTTGCATCCATTTTCGATCATTTTCAGCTCCGATCATCTTCACAAAAGTTGTAGATAATTGTTTTAGCTTACTAACCTCAAAAGTTTAGCTCTAAAATCGAACTCTGGTGTTTTCCTCCAATTTCTAAAGGAGAGGAGAAGAAAGGAAAAAAAAACAGTCGATGGATTATAAATAAGCTTCCTTTGGGTTTTTCTTTGTAGAAAGGAAGAGGGAGAACACCGATCAATCTTACCCTAGGTCGGAGAAGACAATTTTTGGTGATTTTCTGGTGGTTCTTAGCAAAGAGATAGCATAAATTGGAGGAAAACACTACTCTGGTCTGAAGCATAAAGGAATTAGAGCAATCAGTGGTGTTTGGACGAGTTCAAGCTGTAGAGTTCGATTTTCGAGCTGAACTTTTGAGGTTAGTAAGCTAAAACAATTATCTACAAGTTTTGTGAAGATGACTGGAGCTGAAAATGGTTGGAAATGGATGCAAATTCAGGTAGAAATCAGTAGACGGGAAACCTCGCAAAGTCTCTGTTGCAGATCCTCCTTTAGTTGTAAATATTAGATTCTTGTTTTGACTGGCATATAAAAGAGAGTGGAACGCTGGGATTAGAAAAATATTGTTGTACAAATGATAGTGTAACCTCTATTTATATGTATGTAAGTGATGAGAATGTATATAGATGATGTATGTAACTCACGCTCTTTTCCCAGGTCTAAGAGGGTGATCTGGGGGGAGGGTGTGACACTTTTCCTTTTGGAGCTTCATTTTTCAATTTTTTGTTCAACTTTTCTTCTCAATTGCAATCTATCTCAGTCATCGTCGTAGTTGAAACTGGCTTATATAAAGTAATTAATTGGTAGTTTGAACGTAGAAAAAAGTTAAGAGTATTAATTTGATCTCGGTATCAAGCCAAGATATTACTTGAATGAGTCATTAAAACAATTGACCAAAAATGGTGTTGTTTGTGAAAGGTAGAAAACTTTGAGTCCTATTTCTAAACATTACGAAAAATATTATATATTAAATTACTTTTTTCTTTAAGAATGAATTTTAATTTACTATTTTTTATAATATTTTTTTAACTTTTTGTTTTAAAAAAAAGTTACAGGGAAAAATATTGTTGATTTCCACTATGGTTAAGGTACGTTACACATATAATAACAAAATAGTTGAGTAAGATATCTACGAAAATGCTTTGATTCTTTGCACATGAAAAGTAAAAGCGTGAAGCAATCTGAGCCGTCAGAGTCGACATGTCGTTTCAAAAATCAATTTCCAGGTTCAACTTCTACTTCCATAGTAAACGAGCAACCTCCTGCAATCAACGAAGCTCTACCTAATAACAACAATGAAAATGTGGCACCGGTGGGCGGTGGAGCTCGAGATAGAATTTGGCCGATGGTAGTGATCGAAAACGTAATCGGAGCATGCAGTCGGCCATTTGTGAAGCAATTAATGAAAAGCGACATGTCAGATGGGCTAGAGGGCGATTGACACTTCAAAAGGAATTTGTGAATCGTCATTTGGTTCCAATGTTCAATGATGATGAGGATCTGATTGAGGGGATTGATGTTATAGCTTTTGATAGTGAAGGGAGACAATACGACATGACGTTCGAGCTTTGGACTTCTAAGCTTTATGTGCTCACGAAAGGCTAGAAGGAGTTTTACCAGACCAATAAGCAATCTGGTGAGTATGTCACTGTTTGGATGTTCCGACATGTCGTCAATCACAAGCTTTGCTTTGCTATCATTCAAGGAAGGGTTGAAGGGCCTTGAGCTTCGTGGTAAATGGGCCCCCATTATTGGAGCTAATGCCCCTTTTTCATACATAGTAGGAAAAGATTTTTTTTTTAAGTGCCATGTAGTAGATGTTGGTTGGGTGTTGTCCAGAGTCATTCGAGTTTTTATTTTTATTATTTATTACTATTCTTTAAATTAGTCAAATAAGGGAGAAATTATCCCATATAGTCCTTTATTTTAGTTTGATATCAATAAATATAGCATAGGCAGCTAGTCTAGCGTCAGTCTTTATTCACAGAATAGGCTCTCAATCTCTCTCTTTTTTAAACCTATTATCAAATTATACATACATTACATACCAATGTAGATATGATATACAAAAATATTATATTGAATATGTTATTTATGTTAAGCACAAACTATACAATAGATAAAAACATATATGTAATATATAATAGAAAGTAATTAAGATGATTTTGACTAAGCATTTAACCTCGCTACTTTTTTCCTTCATAATATAAAGTCTTACAAAATTGTAATAGATAACAAACCCTATAATTTTTTTTAAAATAATATTTATCGGCCGTGTAGTAATTCTACTCATAGTACTAAATTTCCGTCGACATGTTGATTTTCTATCAATATTTTCATGTTTCTATGGGTTCGACATTGACATGAGGGGTGAACTGATATTTTCATTATATCATAGAAAAATCCTTGAAACATAAAAAAATAAGCAACAAAATGTTATTGATGTAAACATAATATAAATAATATACATCTTAACTTGTCTAAAAATCATAAAATTTTTATTTACTAATTTAAATTTATTTTTTAAAATTTTTGTTTTTATAATTTTTTTTTTGGAAATATTCATCGAAATCGACAATTTATTGAAATTTTCATAAAATCAAGACCTTCATTTTTTTACCTTTCCATAGAAATTGTCGCAACGTCATCGTAACGCGGAGCGATTGACGTCTTTACTAATGGTCTCTTCTGAGGGGAAAGATTTGGAGTCATCACCCATCTAAAAATGAATAAAAATAAAAGCGGTCTACTCTTCCAATGGGTTTGAGGGTCGTTAAGTGTAGGGAAGGTATTAGCACCCTACAACCCCGTTTGAAAACATTTTATTCTATTATCCAAAATTATAATGAAAATTAATAAAATGAAATCCAATAAAAATTAACTAAATAATTCCCACGTAGAGGTGTTCCGGTCAACTTAAGTACCTCAACTTAGAGAATTATTATCTTAGCCCATTATTTTAGAAATTTTTTATAAAATTTAAATAAAGGAAATGTATCATCAAATTTCATTATAGCTTTAAGAATAAAGTATAATTGCATTGTGTGAGCAACAATAACTGTCAATTCATATTTGGATTCTCTATGAAATATTTCCCTCTAGTATGGACTCCATCATGGGATTTATGAAAAATATAAAAACATTTGAAATTCATTTGAAATTTGAAATTCACATTAAACTAAAGTTTTATTTTGGAAACCAACTAATACCTAATTTGAAGCTCATTTAGAAATTCCAACATAACGCGGTTTTGAAATTCATTTACAATTCTAGTTTAAATCCAAATTAGGAAATGTTTACAACATTCTATTCTTAAAATTCATTTTGCCCATCTAAGTTATAACGTAGTAAAAATTTGTGTTTAAAGTTTGAAATCCATGAAATTTGAAAAGAAATTTCAATCTTAGAAAAAAAGACTAGCATATTTAGGAGTAATAAAAGCTTTGATTAAAGGGTTTAGAGAAATTTTAAATTTCACTCCATTAAGACTCCAAAATCATGGAAATCTCATGTTTAAAAAAAAATCCACAACTTAGAATATAATGCATTGAGCTTGAGAGTCTAATATATATATATATATATATATGAAAGAAAAGAAGAATCCAACAAAATGGAATAAATTTAAAATAAAATATTTAAAAATATCAAAAAGAAAGTAAAAACAAACATAAATATTTTATAAAGGTAGAGATTAGAGGATATGGAGAGAAGAAAGAGAAAATAATAATAAATATATGTATAAAAATTTAATAATAAATAATAATAAAGAGTAGAAATCAAAAATAGGAGGAAAAAAATAATATAAAAGTACGTGGGGCCCACACCTTTATTTCTTCCCTCCTTCTTCTTTCTCACTGATTTCTTCCTCTTTTCCCTCTTCTTCCACCTTCTCTATATTTTTTTTCTTCCTTCACTTCTTTCCTTCTTCAATCTCTCAACTTCTCCTTCAATTTCTGTTTCTCTCCCAATCTTTTAATCTTTCAACTTCTCCCATTCTAAAAAAGAGTTGAGAGATGGAGGAAGAAAACCTTGAATAAGGGGAGGATTTTTGTTTTTTTAAAAAATATTTTACCTTTAAATTAATTTAAAAACAAACCATTTTTAATATTTTTTTAAAAAAAATTAAATTTATTAACAAAACCTTTTTTGAAAAATATTTATTTTTAAAAAATCACTAAATTCCCAATTTTCATTAAATTTCAAAATTCGATTGATAATTAAAGTATCAAAAAATAATAACAAAATTGAACAATTTTAAAATCGAGCCGGACCAAAACGATGTCTACAGAAATAACATGAATGTTGGTCACAATAGCAAAAAGAATGAAAAAGCTCGAATAATTAAAGAGTTTGAAGTTGAGAAAACATAACTAGGAGTGTTCAAATGACCCAAAAACTCAAATAACCTCGACTATCCAACCTAATCCATTAGTTAACTTTTTTCTATTTTTGTCGGGTTAGGTTGGATCTCAGGTTGAATAAATTTTGAAAAAATTACCTTTTTAGTCCTTGAGGTTTTAGTATTAAGTGCATTTGATCCCTCAGTTTTTAAAATGGACCTTTATAGTCTTTGAGTTTTTTATAATAAATTTAAATAGTCCCTCACTTCTATAAAACTGTTAAATGCTAACAGAAAGCTTTCCTGGACATTTAATTGCATATGTGGCTCGATGATCTGTGTCAAAATAGCTACTGACTGGACTTAAATTTAAATTAATAATAAAAAATTTAAACATAACAATTTATCCCTAAATTCCCACGACCAAATCACACAGCATCGTACCACCCAGAAAAATTGCAAACCTTATTTTCTGCCTGCAAATCACACAAAATCGCAAAATATTCTTCTTTGGCTGCAAATAAGTTCCTTTTTCGAGAGATTTCTACGATAACATGGATTAGGTTTTGGGTGTTTGCTCAATGTGATCATCTTCCAACAATTCTAATACTCCATTTCCTCGTTTCTCACTGTCAAATTCGCCTCCCACGGTCCTTGTTCCGCCACCACTCTAATCTCTTCCACCACCGAACTCGCCACAACAGCGCCAATAGCCGAATGTCTCTTTTAAACTCCCATGACGCTTGGTTACTTATCTACAAAGAAGTCATACAGCATCTATGGAATTTTGCAGACAAATTAGCCAATAAAATCCTGGAATTCGACGATTGAATTGCATTTGGATTATACGAAAAATTCGTCATTGCTTTGTGACCAGACATTAATCTTGTAGCTTCATCGTAAGCTATCGCTGCATCCTCCGCCGTTCCAAATGTCCGCAACAAAATTCTTGTTTTTATGTAAAAATAGAGCCCATTTTGAGTTCAAACAAAACCCATTTAAAAACATTGAGAACACACAAGGGAACACACAAAAATTGAGAACCTTGTTGTAACCCATAAGGTATTTTTGAATGAAAAACAGAGCACAAAATCCACCAAAAATAATAATATTATTATTTAGATTATTTGCAACCAAACTGTTGCTCCAGAAAACTCATGAGAAAATGAAATTATTTGCCACCAGTGAAGAAGGATTTTACTATTTTGTGTGATTTGTGAGCAAAGAAGAAGGACGATTTGCCTCCATTCTACGATTTTGTGTGATTTGCGTAGGTGGGTTAATAAATTTAGGACTAAATTGATGTTTAAATTTTTTATTATTAATTTAAATTTAAGTCCAGTCAGCAGCTATTTAGAATAAATCAACAAGCCACATATGCAATTAAAAGGTCCAGTCAATTTTCTTTTAGTATTTAACAGTTCTATAGAAGTGAGGGACCATTTAAACCTATACTAGAAAACTTAGGGACTAAAAAGGTCCATTTTAAAAACTTAGGGACTAGATGCATCTAATACTAAAAACTCAGGGACTAAAATGGTAATTTTTCCATAAATTTTTTTTGAGTTGACCCAACCCAACTTGAATTACATATATATTAATAATATATATTATAAGTTTTAATTTTTAGAGTTTAGCTTTATGTTGAATTTTTTTTAAAATGTTTTTCTTTTAGGATTGTTACCGTGTTTATCTTTGTTTAAAGTTTGTAATTAATAGATATCATGAAATTTTGGTATTTAACATTTGAGTTTTATGAGATTTTAGTTATTAATTAATCATGTGTTGTGAGAAAAAAATAATAACCTGACAACCCAAATTTTAAAGGTTTGGTTGGAGACCTTGTTCGAGTCTTTCGAGTAGACAACCCAACCAACTCGAATTTTCAGTTTGGTCCAAAAATTTTCCCAACCCAACTCGTGTGCTTCTCCAAAGATAAATTTAGGTTAGTTTGGCTCTTGAAAAGTGCCAATAACCTTCTCCATTTGACAATGGCACCAAAATTGATCAAGCGTGATGGGCATGAGGAACCGACATAGGTAGTGGCAGATCTAGAACTTTATGTCAAGGGAAACAAATTCATATAGACATTTTTTTTTTCTTTCGAAACATAAATTCATATAAGGTTGGATTACTAATTACAAGTTTAGTCTTGAAGTTATTAGATTTGAATATATTTTCTCTAAAATTTAAATGTGTATGATAGGCTCACAAATTTTCAATTTTGGTTTGTAAGCAATAGATATTTGAACTTTTAGTTAGGTATGTTGATGCCAAAAATTGGATGAGCTAAAGATGCTTCTGATCCTCTCCTAACAACAACAATGAATTTTTAATTCAAGGAAGAACGCTACTTGCACAAGACAAGAAAGCTCTGACACTATGCAATGCTTGCCACACAAGACAAGAAAGCTCTACACACTATGCAGTGCTTGCCACACAAGCTTCGATGCTTAAGTTAGCAAGAAAATAATGTAGCAAGTACAGTAATCTAGAAACTTACTTCCCTTGGTGTCTCCTCTATCTATTTATAGAGTTTCCTTGACGTAACCTCTTCCTTTTAGGGTTTCCGAGCTATCCTCTAGGTTAAAGCCCCTTCCTTGGGCTCATCCTCTAAAACGGGCCTCGCTTGGGGTGTTTTAATTAGGTCCGCCTCAGCATAGGTCGAAGCCCATGCCACTTTATATCTCAAGGTTGTGTCTTGGATTTAGCTGTCTGGCTCATAACATTATGCTATTCATTCTTTTACGCTTTTTCCCTTAGGCCCAAAATTACCCATAACATTAGTCCCCTCCTAAAATTGGTTTCATGGATCAGCTATCTGTTGGTTGCTCATGTTGATGCCAATAATCCTTGTTGCTTATTTAACTGCCCTATCCCTTTTATTATATGGCGTGCCGACCTTGCTATGTCGGCATAACCATATCGAACTTAACTCCTCGAAGATCATTCACACATCTCTTGCTATGCCGAGAGTGTCTATATGGGTCCTTTTTTTAAAAAAAAAAAAAAATTTAACTAGGTTCCTAGCGCGCATCCACCACAACTGAGCAGTGTTTAGCGCAACAGTTTATGTCGTGCCCTTCATTTCCTGTAGGACATAGGCATACGAACTTGGCTCTTTTGACTGTGATCTAGAGATTATTCTCCTTTTTACAGATAAGCCAAATTAGAAATATTGGTTAAATTGTTATTGTATTTACTCAGTTTTTCCTAGTTTTTCATCCTCTTACATCTAAGTAGAGTTAGCTTGCCTATTCTTTTTTTTTTTTTTTTTTTTTACAGTGCGCTTTGGCCTTTAATTCAAATCCGATCCAAGTGTCTCACCCAAATTTTGGATTTTCACCTTTTCAATATCACTTTGATCTTTTTCCACCTATTATGCCCTCACTAGACAGTTTGGTCATCCTCAAACATTTTCTTCTTCTATAAAAAATACACTACTAGTTGCCTATCGAAAGAGTTATCACATCCTTACAACTCAGATCTCCACGTGTCATCCCCCTGAGCTTTTATGGTATAAACATGATATCCCATGGAGAGGAGGGATGGCGATATGAACGGAGGAACCTAAATCATGATATATGAACATCAAGAAAGACGCCAAGAATGCAAACTATATGCTGTCCAAATTCACAATGAAAAAAACTTGCATTTATGTGAAGTCAAGTGGAATTTATGAAGAATTAAGCTTCATTTATGGAACAAAGACTTCAAGTGGGGCTTCAAAACTCAAAGATGGTTACAAATTGATGGGCTGTTGATTAAAAAAAAAATTTCAGATTTATTGTAATAATTAAATGTAATTTTCAGTTTTAAGTCCTTTTAAGTGATTATATGTTACATTTAGATCATGGATGCTAATGGTCATCAATTGTGAGAGTTACAACTCTTTAAATGCCTCATAGAATGTTTAGAGTTATATTTTGAGGCCTATATAATGCCATGTAATTGTTCAAAAAGGAGAGACTTGGAAAATGTAGTAAAATGAGCATTTGAGCTTTCTTTTAGCCTAGAGCTAAGTTTCATTTGCAATTCTATGGCATTTATATTGCATGTTCAGAATCATTCAAGCTTGACTCGATCGATCTTCTTTGCAATTAGTTGTCGAAGTTGGTCAGTAAGGTAATCATAGAAGTTGGGCACTAGAGATGGTCATCACTAGAGTTGATTGTCAGATGCACCAAAGCCCCTTTTAGATAGTATAGATAGATAATTAAACTATTGTCCATACTAGGAAAATAAAAAATAAATATGTTGTAGGTTTTAAAAAATTTTTTGAATATTAAACTATAACCATCCACTGAAAATCATAATATTGTGATCCAAATGGCGGCATCGTCACCATTAGGGTGAACCAACTTTTGAAAGAAAAAAGGAGATTTTTTAGAAGGAGATTTTACAGAGACTTTTTGAAAAGAAAATTGTTCGTAATTATAGTTGGGTCAAATTACCACTTTACCCATGTAATTACCTCTTACTCCTTAAATACCACTCTCACCCGTACAAATCAAAGGACAAACCCTCATAGGCAGGAACAAGGATAGATCTATGAAGGGATTGCGGGCACGTGCCCCCCTCAATTGGTGAGGTTTTACATATATGTATATTGATTTTCATTAAATATTAAAAATTTCTAATTATCGTAATATAGAATTCTCTTCAAATATGCATCAATATTTAGGAAATGGCCTAGTGGTGTGCAAGGGGATTGAACTTGTGTACTAGTGAAGGTTGAGGGTTGTTCAAGTCTAACAATTTGCATTTTTCATTTTAATTATAAATCTATGAACTTCAATTTTATATCTAATTGCATCTATTAAGCAGTAAGTTTAATTTTTTTTTCTTTTTGAGGCAAGCACAAATTTCAATTGTGCAATAGACCTATTAGATGCATATTGATATTTTAGGAACTTTTTTTAATACGATATTTTAAGAATCTATTAAACACAAAAATTGAGAATTTATGAACCTATTAAATATTTTTTAAATTTTAGGAACTATATTATATATAAACACAAATCTAAAAGTTTATGGGCTAAACTTCTAACTCTATATACATTTATGCCCCCTCTGACATAAAATTATGGATCAGCCACTGGGCAAGACTTCATAACTCACTTGGGATTGAGATTGAATTACATATGACTATCCTATGAAATATTAATCTCTTCAGTCCATGGCGTTACAAAGAGATTAAGTATTTCGCAGTCTAGTCTTATACAATATTATTGTACAAGATACCCCACTTGCATGTCTCCACACGAACAATTTGGATCACATCGTTTGTAACACTTGCAACATTTGTAACACTGACAAAGTGGGTCGTATCCATAGTGTTACCAGGATAAGACATCCAACCTTATCCATATACTATAGACCCTTCAGGTAATTATAACTTGAAATTAATTGTTATAACATATATGAAAGTTAATTGTGTCCAATATGCCATATTGTAGGGTTTTTTTTTTAAAAAAAAAAAAGTCAATGTACTATTACTATCTATTATTTACTAAATTAAAATCATTAGTTTTTCTTAAATATTTTATTAAAGATAAAAAATATTTATATATTTTTATGTGCATTAATATGAAAAAAAATAGGATGACTCTTATTCTTATAGTATTTGATTATCGTTTATTCGGTCAAGAACTTACTACATAAATCTTGTAAGTGTAGACCCCTCACTTTCAAATTTCAGAGATCGGAATCAAACAAGTTTTCGAGGGCAAGTCAATGCTGAAAATGAACCTAAAAAACCTTATCCATTTCTGGAGTTCAAGGTGTTCCGCATCCTATGTTACAAACCCTACGACTGGATAAGCATCTATTATTACACTAGGAATCTCATGGTGTGACCTAATGGAAGAGACCGTAGGAACGTGTTGACACACTCCCTTCATCCACTTACTATGAACTACTTCCCCTATTCACCTTGTTATTGATTCATGCATACACTTTTTGAATGAAGTAGTCACAGTAAAAGCGATACAAAGCCAAATATGAATCTCACTGTGTGAACTCTTAGGGATGTGGGAGCTAAAAAATATATATCATATATACCGTTTTTCTCCCACTAAAGTGTTTAGATGGTTTGAGTATACTTTTACTTAGGTTTATTTCGACTAATAAAACATAACCTAAGTCTAGATAATTAATCCGAGCATAATGATTATACTGGATTTTAACCTACGATGTCTAAGTGATAAACCATTTATTACCTCACACCACTCTCGCATGCTCATAAAACTGGGTTAACTTAACTCAGGCGCCGACTCGATCCCTAAGTAGGAGGTCTTCTATAAACTGTCATCTTAAGTACCTCCGGCCTTAAAGAGGATTGACCGATCGGACGTATATGAACGGTAGAAATATAAGATGAATGATGGAAATATATAATGGATGAGGTCTACGATCAAGTATACATGATCGATGAAGTAATAAACTTGGAGTATTCCAAGTGTCGAATCCCACAAGAGCTTAACTTAATTATGACTATGGACCAATGAAACCAAAGTAACTTGTGAAAAGAAGTTTAGAATTTATAAGGTAAAAGAAACTTAAAAACAATGGTAATCAAATAGGGACAAATAATGCTACAACCATTCGGGTGTTGTGCCTTAGGTGATGTGACTGCATCATACCGGACAATGAATTACACATGAACATGAAACTACACCTATTCAGTCTTGTGTCAAGTTCCTTTATGAGTTCTAAGCAACTAATGTCTAATGTTTCCATGGTTAGCTGGACCTTAGATTAATTCAAGTTCAGTTCCTTTATCCTATGGTGTCCTTTATTTCTAAGGTGATGTGACCATCTTATGTCAAGGCTCTTAGTCCCATATCCCTCTGTGACATCCATTCACACCCTAACCTTCTCAGCATTAGAGCTCCGCTAGATCGTTGAATTAAGTGGCCAGTTTAACTTACCGATTTTATCTTTTAAATCAACAAAGAGAATGTGTTTAAACAAAGTGGTATGAAGTGTAACATAACCTAAGCCATAACAACCCTAAGACTTTCACATTGCTAAACCCCTAAAAATATTTAGCTCGTGACTTTTGATAAAATAATCATCTTTATTAAATCATAAACCATAGCTACAATGAAGAGTTTGATTGATAGAATTTAAAATGAAAAATTAACAAAGAAACTAGTGTTGAAAAATAAAACAACTCAAGAAAACTTGAAAAATTCTCAAGGGACAAGTCTTTCCCTAGGATGATTCCTCCTCTTTCAAGGAAGAATTGTGCCTCGACATACACTTCTGTAGCAAGAGAAATCCTAGAGCCGCTACGCCTTAAAGGAACTTTCGTTCTTAAGACTAATGACTTGAAACTTTGAGAAGAAACCCAAGGTGCTGAAAAATGACAGAAAAATGGTGAAAAGAGTGATGGTCTCGGCAATGGAGAGTTGTGTCTCGAAATGGAGAGCTTCTTCGCCTTTTAAAGGCCCCAAAATGGTTTATGAGGGTTGAGATTTGTGTTCTGAGGGTTTACCAAGCAAAATCGGAGGTGCCCAGATGTTAAAATCGTAAAAATTGCAGCTGTTCTTGACTGGTTCAAATTCTGAAAATTTATGGTTCGACAATACTGGTACATCACTTACTGCTGTGGGCACATCACATGACAAACAGCCAAAAACCTGCCAGAAATGTACCAAATCAGCACCAAATCTGCAAAAATCATCGTTTAAGCATAATTAATCCTCATTAAGTTTATTTAAACATAATAAGACCAAAGTTTGGATAAAACTCATGCAATGACCTATTTTTTCCATTAAAAATGCCTAAATAAAACCTTAATTTAATGCATTTCATGGCATGAATCAAGGATCTTGTCGGGTGAATATCGTAAACTTAGTTTTACAAGTAATTGACCTAGTTTAACTATTAAAGAAGGTTGATTTGAGTCGCACTGGTTTACCCTAAGTGAGCATATAATTTATCTTTGTTATAGATTTTAAACGTCTAATTCATTTTATAACGCTTATAAAATAAACGACATTTAATTTATAATATACATTCGCATACATATCATAAATTAATATAACAATTATACTGATTATCATGATACCCTAAACATGCATACTATATATTATAACAATTATAACATACTTGCAATGCATGATTCATGCTTATCCGTTGGTGGGGTTTTTAAATCTATATGGCATACATTATGCATAAAACATTTTATTTTAATTAAAACAATGCCATAAAACATTTTATTTTAATTAAAACATACATTCACAATGCATAATTAATCAAATGATTACTAAAATGGATTGGTTTTTGGCATCTCCAACACACAAATACTAAATTATTACAATAATAATTAAGAAGAAAACTCCTCCGAACTTGACCCCGAAGCATTCGAACCGACCCGAACTGCCCTAAAAGTGCTTGAACTAGCCTCCAAAGAGTCAAAAGTGGTTTGAATCGGCTGAAAAGGAGTGAAAAAGACCGAACCAGATGAACCCAGTTTGGCTGAACCAGATCATCTTCTTCGCGCGTGCATTTCTGGAAAAAAGATAAACAACGTCGCGGTGCTCATACATAGAAAGCTCACAATGTTCTTCGACCAGCTGCCTCTTTGCTTCAGTTCTTCAAATTACAGCCTAATTTCAACTCTAATGACTCCAATAAAATTACAGCCCTTCAGTACACATCAAGACCCAATAACAAGGGCTTAATTACAACAAATTTCAATAATTGAAAGAGTAATTTGATACCAAAGACCATAAAACTTCATTTTAGAGCAATATGCATTCAACTCATGAATTTAACCCCACCAAAGCAAATTGAGTGCAATTAACATGCTATGATACCAATCGATAGATGTATAAACATGCAGCGAAAGTTAATTGGATCATATTACAGTTTAACATGCTTAAATTTAAGGACAAACATGCATAATAAAAGGGAAAAATCCAGAATTTAGAGCAATAACCTTTGAAGCACGAAATTCTCCTTTGATTCTTGATGCAATTGATCACGAATGGTTTGTGGACCACCACAAGAGTCTTCTCTAAAATTCTCTGGCCTTAGATTGGATGGTGGGATCCAAAATCGTGATAAATTTGAGAGAGATTCAAATTTTGGAGAGTTATGGTGTTCTTGAGTTTTTTGCAAGAATTAACCATTAATTCCAACAAAGATCAACCCTAAAATATCAACACATGATGCCTATATATACATTAAGTCATGTAACCCAAAATACCTAAAAGTATGACACCAAAACTTAAGAAACTGGAGTGGAATTTGTGGCTAGTTTTGGTGAATACACCAAACTTAAGCTCTAGTTAGTGGAGAAATCCAACAATTTTTAATATTCAATTTTTAAATTGAATTCTCAAATTCAAATTCATATTGAATTTTATTTTAATAAAACTAATTTTAAAAGATTAATTAATTTTAAATAATTAAATAATATTAATTTAATATCCAATATTAAAATAATATTATTTTTACACCATCTCGATTTTCTGAAAAAATGATTTTTCGAATATGAATTCCAATTCATATTTTCAATATTTAAATCACATTTAAATATTTCCAACTTTTTTTATTGTTTAATTCAAAATTAAACAATTAAACGTTTAGAGTATCGAATGCAAATAACGTTTTCTCCCTAATTCGATTTTGAACGATTCAAAATCTTTCACCACACTTATCTAAGGTTTAGTCCATTATGAGCTAATAGAGGGACCTCGTGGACCTATAGATCATGAGTTCCAACAATCTGAGATTAACCGGCCAAACTTTTTAACCTAGTTAATCAACATTCGTTAAATAATGGGACACTCCACTAAAGCCCGTAGCTGCACTCTCCTCACTGTAGATATATTTTTGTCCATTTTATATAACCATGATTAGTAAGTCGACCTTTCACAGGTTGTTCGTAATCTTAGTTGGGTCAATTACCGTTTTACCCCTAAATTACTTCTTGTTCCTCAAGTACTACTGACCATCTAATGAACAATTGGTTTGTAATCTAACCAACAAACCGAGTCTGGGGCCAATGAGAGGTGGGGCCCCTTGTTCAAGACTTAGAATCAACACTTAAGGGAACAACCCTCTACTATCCCTAGAGTCGGGTAGGAGTGAATTCCGTCTTGCAAGACTATGTATCCAACTATCTACTCGATCTTACCCCTGAAATGGGAGGCTTATTGAGTCGACTCTCACCCATGCAGATCTAAGGATAATCTTGAATAAATAGGAGTTCATAGTAAGCTCAGGATAATCTCGAATAAATAGGAGTTCATAGTAAACTCATGATAATCTCGAATAAATAGGACTTCATAGTAAGCTCAGGATTAAGATCGAGTTACCTAGGTCATCTAGTTGAAATAGTCAATGTTAACAGTAAATGACATTATAAAGTAATAGTAAGTATTTCGTGGTCCGGTCTTATGCAAGCTCGTTACATAGAATGTCCTCACTCACATGTCTCCACATGAACGATTCAGGATCACATCGTTTGTATCAATACAAAGTGAGCCGTATCCAATAGTATCCCCAAGATCAGGTACCCAGCTTAATCCTTATACTATAGACCGTTTTGACTATATACTTGAACTTGATCCACTTAATGTCTCTAAATATAGTCCAAGTATTCATACTATACCCATGAGTCCTTAGTTTATTGGATTTAGGATTATATTAATCAACAATTCATATATTCAATAACAACTTTATAGATAATAGAAAATATTAAAAGTTTACAAACCTCGAGTTTTTAGGACATAAAACCCAACATTGGCTAGCTTGTCTGAAGTATTAGCTAAGAAACATGAAAACATGGTCTCTGCTCGAGAGATCATGGAATCGTTGCGTGATATGTTTGGACAATCATCCACTCAAATCAAGCACGATGCTCTCAAATTCATCTTTAACTCACGGATGAACAAGGGGGCTTCTGTTAGACAACTTGTTCTCAACTTGATGGTTCACTTCAACGTAGTTGAGATGAACATGGTAGTTATTGACGAAGCTAGTCAGGTCAGCTTTATTATGAAAACTCTTCCGAATAGTTTTCTCCAATTCCGTAGCAATGTTGTTATGAACAAGATTGCTTACATCCTTACCACCCTCCTGAATGAGCTCTAAACATTTGAGTCCTTGATGGAAATCAAAGGACAAAAAGGAGAGGCAAATGTTGCCACTGAAAGATAAATGAGCATGCAGCAGAATTTAATTTGACCAAATTTCACTCTAAGATGCTTAATTTTGAGGATTAAACATGCAATTAAAAAAGAAAAACCAAGTTTCAAGAACACTTACCCTTGAAGCTCCAAATTCTCCTTCAATTTTTAATGGAAATCAACACCACTTGGTTGTAGACCACCACAAGAGTCTTCTCTACTATTCTCTAGGCTTAGATTGGATGGTGGGATCCAATATTTGTGGTGAATTTGAGAAGGAATGAAGGTTGGGGAAGAAAAGAGTTATAGAGGATATTTTGCAAAATTAACCATTAATTTCACAAAATTCTTAACCCCAATTAAGCCAAAATAATCTCTATTTATTGAAGAATAACATGCAATCCAATTACATCAAAATTTGACAACTCAAATTCTCAAATTGTTGGCTTAATGTGAAGCAAACAACTAAGCAACTTGCTTAGTTAGTGGGAAAATCCAATTTTCAAAAATCAATTTTAAACTCTATTTTTAATTAATTTCCAAAAATGAATTTAAAATGAATTTTAGTTTGATTTTTTAAAAATAAAAAATAATCAATTAAATAAAAAACAATTTAATATTTAATTCATTAATTATAATATTATTTTAATATTAAATAATAAAATAATATTATTTTCCACTTTTCTCGATTTTTCCAAAAAAAATCGATATGAATCCCTATTCATATAATTAATATTTAAATCATATTTAAATATTATAAATAACTCTATTTGTCCGTTTAATTCATAATTAAACGTCGATATATCGTATATATTCGACTTTCATTCCTTAAGTCAAGATTGAACTATTCAAACTTACTCACCACAACATCTAAGATTTTAGTCCATTTATGAGCTAGTAGAGGGACCTAATGGACCTACAGATCATGAGCTCCAACGATCCGAGATTAACCGGTCAAACTCTTTAACCTAGTTAACCAACATTCGTTAACTAACGGGACACTCCACTAAAGCTCGTAGCTGCACTCTCCTCACTGTAGATATATTTCTATCCACTTGATATAACCATAATAAGTAAGTCGATCCTTCACAGGTTGTTCGTAATCACAGCTAGGTCAAAATTACCGTTTTATCCCTGTGATTACATCTTGTTCCTTAAGTCCCACTGATCCTCTAATGAACAATTGGTTTGTGATCCTATCACTAAACTGAGTCCCTCTCGGGCCAATGAGAGGGTGGGGCCCCTTGTTCAAGACCCGAAATCAGTACTTAAGGGACAACCTATCTACTAACCCTAAATCGGGTAGGAGTGAATTCCTTCTCGCAAAACTATGTCCCCAGCTATCTACTCGGTCTTACCCCTGAAATGGGAGGCTTATTGAGTCGGCGCACCTGGGCCACTTTCACCCATGCAGATCTAAGGATAATCCCGAATAAATAGGAGTTCATAGTTAGCTCAAGATTAAGATCGAGTTACCTAGGTCATCTAGTTGAAATAGTCAGTATTTGACAGTAAACAGCATTATAAAGTAATAGTGACTATTTCGTGGTCCGGTCTTATGCAAACTCATTGCATAGAATGCCCCCACTCACATGTCTCCACATGAATAATTTAGGATCACATCATTTGTATCAAATACAAAGTAGGCCACATTCAATAGTGTCTCCAAGATAAGGTACCCAACCTTATCCTTATACTATAGACCGTTTTGGCTATTTACTTGATCTTGATCCATTTTTATGTCATTACATAAAGTTCAAGTTTTCATACTAAAGCCATGGGTTCTTAGTTTATTGGATTTAGAGTTATATTAACAACAATTCACTTTATTCAATAACAAGTTTACTGAATAACATCGATAACAACTTTATTGATAAATAGAACACACGTTAATGTTTACAAACTACGAGTTTTAGGACATAAAACCCAACAAACTCCCACTTGGACTAAAACTCCTCGTGGGGTATATACATAATGCTGAGTTTACAGAGAGAATAGAAATACAATAAACTAGGGCATCAGATACCCATGTATTTCTCCCACTTGCCCTAGATTATACAACTCGAAGTCCTAGACTTACTAGATGACCCTCAAACACTTTGGCCGTGAGAGCCTTTGTAAACGGATCAGCAATGTTATCTTCTGACGGTATCTGTTTGACGATAACGTCTCCTCTTTGTACAATCTCTCTAATGAGATGGTACTTGCGCTCAATGTGTTTGCCGCGTTTATGGCTTCTAGGTTCTTTTGAATTTGCAACTGCGCCACTGTTATCACAATACAGAGTGACCGGCAGATGCATATTTGGAACTACTTCCAAATCGGTCAAGAACTTTCTAAGCCATACTGCTTCTTTGGCTGCTTCGCATGCAGCAACATATTCAGCTTCCATGGTGGAGTCAGCAATACAGCCCTGCTTGATACTCCTCCAAACTATGGCTCCTCCATTTAGAGTAAACACTGATCCCGATGTAGATTTCCTAGAATCTATATCGGTCTGAAAATCAGAGTCTGTGTATCCTGTAAGAATCAGATTCTTATTTCCATACACGAGCACATAGTCCCTCGTTCTCCTAAGATACTTGAGGATATTTTTAACGGCAGTCCAATGATCATATCCAGGATTGGACTGAAACCTACTGACAATTCCTACTGCATAGCATATGTCAGATCGTGTACACAACATAGCATACATCAAACTCCCAACAGCTGAAGCATAGGGAATGCGTCTCATATCCTCAACCTCTTGAGGCGTCTTAGGACATTGTTCCTTAGACAAATGAATTCCATGTCTGAATGGTAACAGACCTCTTTTGGAATTCTGCATCTTATATTTTGACAACATTTTGTCAATATATGATGCTTGAGACATGGCTAACGTTTTGTTCTTGCGATTCCGAACTATTTGGATTCCAAGAACAAACTGAGCCTCTCCCAAATCTTTCATTTGGAATTGGGTCGATAGCCATTGTTTTATGTCAGTTAGGAATCCTACCTCATTCCCAATGAGAAGGATATCATCTACATATAATACTAAGAAAGCTACAGTAGAGTTGATTACCTTTTTGTATACACAAGGTTCATCAACGTTTTGTTCAAAACCATAAGATTTAACTGCAGCATCAAATCTCAGATTCCAGGAGCGAGATGCTTGTTTCAACCCATAAATGGATCGTTTAAGCTTGCAAACTTTTGCTCTTGACCCTGTTCTATAAACCCCTCTGGTTGAGTCATATAGATACTCTCCTCAAGATAGCCATTCAAAAAGCTGTCTTGACATCCATTTGCCAAATTTCATAATCATAAAACGTGGCAATGGACAAAAGTATTCTAATCGACTTTATCATAGCAACAGGAGAGAAGGTTTCTTCATAGTCCACCCCCTCAACCTGGGTATAACCCTTTGCCACAAGTCGAGCCTTAAAAGTTTGTACTTTACCGGCATGATCTCTTTTCCTTTTGTAGATCCATTTACAACCAATAGGTCTTACCTCACTTGGTTGATCTACAAGTTCCCAGACCGAATTGTAGTACATTGACTCCATTTCGAGGTCCATGGCTTTGATCCACTGATCACGATCTACATCAACCATTGCCTGCTTATAGCTCAATGGATCCTCTAGCCCATCATCAGTATGACGAGTTGAGTTTCAGTTAAACCCATGTAACGGTCAGGTTGTTGAACAACCCTCCCACTACGTCGAGGCTCTCTCAACTCTTGAGAAGGATGAGACTGACCAGATGAGCTAATTCTATCAACAACTCTTGTTGAAGGACCAGCTTGATCAACAACTCTTGTTGATTTATTTGTAGTTTCTTCGGAAATCTCTTTTAATACTAGTTTGCTGCGTGGTTGATGATCTCTTATGTGGTCTTCCTCTAGAAAAGTAGCATTTGTCGATACAAGTACTTTATCATCTTGAGGATCATAAAACAAACCACCTTTCGTTTCTTTGGGATATCCTACAAAAAAGCACAATTTTGAACGGCGTTCCAATTTCTTAGGATTCTGCACCAACACATGTGCTGGGCATCCCCAAATTCTGAAGTGACGTAAACTACTTTTACGCCCTCTCCATAACTCATAAGGTGTTTCTGAAACACTTTTAGAAGGAACGTTGTTCAAAATGTATATAGCAGTCTCTACTGCATATCCCCAAAACGAACTAGGCAACTGAGCATAGCTCATCATCGATCGAACCATATCTAATAGGGTTCTGTTTCTCCTTTCAGATACACCGTTCTGCTGAGGCGTACCAGGTGCAGAGAGTTGCGATTGAATTCCATGTTCTATCATATAGTCCTGGAATTTCATATCCATATACTCTCCACCTCGATCTGATCGAAGTGTCTTAATGGTTTTACCTAAGAGGTTCTCAACCTCAGTTTTATACTCTTTGAATTTTTCAAGAGCTTCAGACTTGTGATGTATTAGATAAATGTGACCATACCTTGAATAATCATCAACAAAACTAATGAAATATTCATACCCTCCACGTGCCTTGACATTCATTGGACCACAGAGATCTGAGTGCACGAGTTCTAAGGGTTCTTTGGCTCTAAGACCTTTTTCAGAAAAAGATCTTTTGGTCATCTTCCCCTCAAGACATGATTCACAAGGTGGTAAAGAGTTGTCTTCTAACTGACTTAGGAGTCCACTCTTAACCAATCTCCCAATCCTATTGAGATTTATGTGACCAAGTCTTAAGTGCCAAAGATAGGTACTTTGAGAAATACGTTACCTTTTATTTTGAGTTTCGGCTGTTTTGAACATTTCAGTATTGTAAACATCTTTAACTTTGGTTGGTTTTAACTTGTATAAGTTGTTTTCTAAGTTTGCTGTACATATTGGAATACCTCTTTTACTAATGAACGCTTCATTAATATCAAAAGTAACTTTGTACATATGTTCCAGCAAACAAGAGATAGATATTAAGTTCCTATTACAATTAGGAACATAAAGTATATTTTCTAACAAAACAAATCTATCTCTAAAAAACAACTTCATATTTCCCACTGCTTTGGCCGAGATAAGCTCCCCTGATCCAACCCTGAGAGTAATCTCGCCATCTTGAAGCTGTTTCCAGGAACTAGTTTCCTGAAAATAAGAACAAACGTGATTACTGGCCCCTGAATCTAGTATCCAGGTTAAGTTATCATTTTCCACTAAACATGTTTCGATAACCAGTAAATCATATTTACCTTGCTTTTCTTTCTCAGCTTTTTTCTCGGCGAGGTATTTGGGGCAATTTCTTTTCCAGTGCCCATTTTCATTGCAATAGAAACATTTTCCTTTTGCAATTTTTTCCTTGCCTTTTCCCACAGCCGGAGCCTTCCCCTTCCTATTGTGTTTTTTTTCCTTCTGCCCGTGCGTTGACTTCTATGGAGAAGAAAGAGTTGACCGGTCAACTGTTTGACCGGTTCAACATTCTTTCGGTCCGGTTCTTTGTTTTTTCAGCCGGTTCAGCCTGTTTTCGAGTGGTTTTCAAGCGGTTCGAGCTGATTTGAAGTTTTCGGGAGCGGTTCGAGCAGTTTTTTGAATTATTATTGTAATAATTTAGTGTTTTGCTTGCCAAAAATGCCAAACCCGGTCCAATTTAGTGTGTTTTAATTATTTATGCATTGTGAATGTATGTTTAATTAATTTATATTTATTTGTGCATAAAGTATGCCATATAGATTTAAATCCCCACCATAGGATAAGCATGTTTCATGCATTATATGTATGTTATACTTGTTATAATATGCATGATTAATTTAATTTCATGAGTTTTAATATAATTAGTTATATTAATGGATGAAATGGATATGCATGTTATAGTTTTTTTTTTGAATTGTTTATTTTATAATTGTTATAAAATAAATTAGAATTTTAAAATCTATAACAAAGATAATTGCATGCTCACCTAGGGGTAATCGGTGCAACTCAAATCAACCTCTTTTAATAGTTAAAATTAGGTCGATATCTTGTAAAATTGTGTTTACAAAACTCACCCGACAAAATCCTGTCTAAGGCTGGAGGTATTTAAGTTGACGGTTTACGGAACACCTCCTACCTGGGGATCGAGTTGGCGTCTGAGTTGAGTTAACCCGGTTTTATGAGCATGCGAGAGCGGCGTAAGGTGAGTTAAAATGGTTTAATCACTTAGACATCGTAGGTTAAAAATCCAGTATAAACGTTATGCTTGGATTGTTCACCTAGACTTAGGTTGTGTTTTATTAGCCGAAATATACCTGAGTAAAAGTATACCCAAATATTAATAGAACACTTTAGTGGGAGAGTAACGATATATACGATATATCATTTTTTAGCTCTCACGTCCCTAAGAGTTTACAACGTGAGATTCATGCAGAGCTTCGTGTCTCTTTTAACGTGACTGCTCCATTCGGAAAGTGTCTGCATGATTCAATAACAAGGTGAATAGGGGAAGTAGTTCATAGTAAGTAGGTGAAGGGTGTGTGTCAACACGTCCTACGGTCTCTTTCATCAGGTCACAACGTGAGATTCCTATGTTGCACCTGCTTAGCGTAATAATAGGCGCTTATCCAGTCGGAGGGTTTGTAACATGGGATTCGGAACACCGTGAACTCTAGAAATGGATAGGGTTTCTTAGGTCCGTTTTCAAACATTTTTCTTTCCCTCGAGAGCATGTTTGATCCCGATCTATTAAATCTAAAAATGAAGGGTCTACACTTACGAGATTTACTAATTGTTAGTAAATTCTTGACCAAATAAACGATAATTAAATACTGAAAAAAAAACAGCTGCTTGCTTCTCTCTGTTTTTCGGCCAGCTGAACACCTCTCGGATTTCTTTGAAATTCAGCCAAAATACAATTCGATAAATCCCGAAAAAAATACAGACTCTTTCCAACTCATTAACGAGCATAACGACCAAATTAATTACAAAAATGATCACGAATTGAGGGGGGAAAAAATGCCAAAACTAGAAAAACCAATTTAGCTCCCATAAACATTCATCTCATGAATTAAACCCCACCAAAGCAAATTGAGTGAAATTAATTAGCTCTAATACCATTTGAAAGATAAATGAGCATGCAGCGGAATTTAATTTGACCAAATTTCACTCTAAGATGCTTAATTTTGAGGATTAAACATGCAATTAAAAAAGAAAAACCAAGTTTCAAGAACACTTACCCTTGAAGCTCCAAATTCTCCTTCAATTTTTAATGGAAATCAACACCACTTGGTTGTAGACCACCACAAGAGTCTTCTCTACTATTCTCTAGGCTTAGATTGGATGGTGGGATCCAATATTTGTGGTGAATTTGAGAAGGAATGAAGGTTGGGGAAGAAAAGAGTTATGGAGGATATTTTGCAAAATTAACCATTAATTTCACAAAATTCTTAACCCCAATTAAGCCAAAATAATCTCTATTTATTGAAGAACAACATGCAATCCAATTACATCAAAATTTGACAACTCAAATTCTCAAATTGTTGGCTTAATGTGAAGCAAACAACTAAGCAACTTGCTTAGTTAGTGGGAAAATCCAATTTTCAAAAATCAATTTTAAACTCTATTTTTAATTAATTTCCAAAAATGAATTTAAAATGAATTTTAGTTTGATTTTTTAAAAATAAAAAATAAATTAATTAAATAAAAAACAATTTAATATTTAATTAATTAATTATAATGTTTTAATATTAAATAATAAAATAATATTATTTTTCCCACTTTTCTCGATTTTTCCAAAAAAATCGATATGAATCCCTATTCATATAATTAATATTTAAATCATATTTAAATATTATAAATAACTCTATTTGTCCGTTTAATTCATAATTAAACGTCGATATATCGTATATATTCGACTTTCATTCCTTAAGTCAAGATTGAACTATTCAAACTTACTCACCACAACATCTAAGATTTTAGTCCATTTATGAGCTAGTAGAGGGACCTAATGGACCTACAGATCATGAGCTCCAACGATCCGAGATTAACCGGTCAAACTCTTTAACCTAGTTAACCAACATTCGTTAACTAACGGGACACTCCACTAAAGCTCGTAGCTGCACTCTCCTCACTGTAGATATATTTCTATCCACTTGATATAACCATAATAAGTAAGTCGATCCTTCACAGGTTGTTCGTAATCACAGCTAGGTCAAAATTACCGTTTTATCCCTGTGATTACATCTTGTTCCTTAAGTCCCACTGATCCTCTAATGAACAATTGGTTTGTGATCCTATCACTAAACTGAGTCCCTCTCGGGCCAATGAGAGGGTGGGGCCCCTTGTTCAAGACCCGAAATCAGTACTTAAGGGGACAACCTATCTACTAACCCTAAATCGGGTAGGAGTGAATTCCTTCTCGCAAAACTATGTCCCCAGCTATCTACTCGGTCTTACCCCTGAAATGGGAGGCTTATTGAGTCGGCGCACCTGGGCCACTTTCACCCATGCAGATCTAAGGATAATCCCGAATAAATAGGAGTTCATAGTTAGCTCAAGATTAAGATCGAGTTACCTAGGTCATCTAGTTGAAATAGTCAGTATTTGACAGTAAACGGCATTATAAAGTAATAGTGACTATTTCGTGGTCCGGTCTTATGCAAACTCATTGCATAGAATGCCCCCACTCACATGTCTCCACATGAATAATTTAGGATCACATCATTTGTATCAAATACAAAGTAGGCCACATTCAATAGTGTCTCCAAGATAAGGTACCCAACCTTATCCTTATACTATAGACCGTTTTGGCTATTTACTTGATCTTGATCCATTTTTATGTCATTACATAAAGTTCAAGTTTTCATACTAAAGCCATGGGTTCTTAGTTTATTGGATTTAGAGTTATATTAACAACAATTCACTTTATTCAATAACAAGTTTACTGAATAACATCGATAACAACTTTATTGATAAATAGAACACACGTTAATGTTTACAAACTACGAGTTTTAGGACATAAAACCCAACAGCCACTTCTAACAAGAATTTCCATGGAGGTTGTTCCCTTAAGTGCTGACTCTGGGACTTGAACAATGAGGCCTCACCCTCTCATTGGCCCCAGAGGGACTTTTGTATATTTTCGGACCATAAAAAAAATTGTTTATTACAGGATCAGTGGTACTTAAGGTGCTAGAGATAACTACAGGGGTAAAATGATAATCTTACCTAGCTGTAATTATGAACAACTTATGAAGGATTGACTTACGTAAAATGGTTCAATCAATGGACACGTAAATATTCTACAGTTCATAAGAGTGCAGCTATGGGTCTTTAGTGTCATGATCCATAGTTAATGAATATTGATTAATTTAATTAAAGAGTTTAATTACTTAATCTTATATCATTGGAGCTTATAATTGCAAGTCCATTAGGTCCTTCTGCTAGCTCACAAACGAATTAAACAAGGTTTTAAAGTGGGAAGAATTTGAAGGGTTCAAATTATTTTAAAGGGAGCTATTTCTATGTGATACAATGTTAATTGTATATGATACAATTAATAAACATTATTATATAAAGTTAATTTTGAATTAAATTCAAAATTAGACTTTATAATATGAGAATATTAATATTTGAATAAGAATCCAATATTAAATAAATATGAATTCGATTTATATTAAAATCATTGCTTATAATTTATATGAATAAAGATTCATATTAAAACTATAGGTTATGTGAGAGATGTATTTTTTAATATGATTCAAATTAGTTATTTAATTAAAATAATTTAATTAATAAAATAAACTCCCCTACAAGAAAGGGATAGGGGAGAAAGGGTAACTGTGCTTTAAATTGCAGAAGAGTCTGTAATGCAATGTGCTAAAAAAAAAGTGTGATCCTCTGTTGCTCTAAAAGCTTCTCCCTATCTTTCTGAAAAATATTTACATTCTCTGACAAATTGTTTTTCTGGTTATTAGTTCTCCCTACTTTTCACAAGGTTCACACAAACCTCCTTGCCAAAAGAGAATAGCAGAGAAGACTTGTGGTTGTGTCTAGTTCATTGTTGTTGTTCATGCTAGAACAATCCCATTTGGAAAATAATTTGAAGATTGTGCTTCAAAGGTAATATCTTTTCCTCTTAAAATTCTTAAACGTATGCTTAACATTTTTTATTTACTCTGTACTGTATTATTTTTCTGTAAAAAAAATTGGGGCAAAGCAATCAAGCGCTTCTGCTATAGGAATTCGATTCTATCAGGGAAAACCACAATTTCCCAACTTTCCTGTCATGAGCAATCTCTATATATAAGATTTGCTTTGCAGGACCCAAATCGTTCATATCAAATGACTTGGACAAATCTTTCTTCAAATTTTGAATCATATTTGCATCTTGTCCAACTATCAACATATCATCTACCTATAAAAGAAGGATGATGAAGTTACCTGTAGGGAACTTTCTAAAATACATACAAGAATTCGTTGTAGTTCGTTTATAAACATTGCTTATCATAAACGAACCAAATTTCTTGTACAACTGCCTTGGTGCTTGTGTAAGCTCATAAAGACTCTTCTTTAACTTGCAAACAAGTTTATCTTCCCTTTTTCTTCAAATCCTTCAAGTTGCTCCATGTAGATCTCTTCATGCAAGTCACCATGTAAAAAAGCGATTTTTCCATCAAGTTGCTCTATCTCGAGATCAAGACTTGTCGCTAAACCGAACACTATTCTAATAGATGTCATTTTGACCACTAGAGAAAAGATCTTATCAAAGTCAATGCCCTTTTTCTGGTTGCATCCCTTAACCAATAATATGGCTTTATGCCTCACTATCTTCTCACCATCCTTCTTGTACTTGAAAACTCATTTATTTCTCAAGACTTTCTTGCCCTTTGGAGGTTTTACTAGCTCATAGGTTTCATTCTTTTTCAAGGAATTCATCTCGTCCTTCATTGCGTCGAGCCACTGGTCTTTTTCATCATGAGACAAGACCTCTTGATAGTTTTCTAGCTCTCCATCTTCACTAACTAGAATGAACTCTGAACTTTGATACCTTGTTGAAGATTTATGCTCACTGGTGGACATTCGAGCCTGTGTATCCTCCACTTGAGGGATAGGTTGCTCCCCCTGCTCATGAACTTCTTCATGAATCACTTCCTCATATGCATCTTCCTCATGAATTTGTTCATCAGATGAAGACTCGTCAAGATCATCATCATCAACATGGTCTGGTACATTACCATCATGTTGTATCTTACCAACATCATCAATATTCTCATTTGTCGGCTGAACAATAGAAGAAGTAGAAGTAGAATAATTAGTAGTATCAAATAACAACTCTGAACTAGAAGTGTACCTTGTACTAAAAAGATCTGCACCCTTCTCGTGCTCAAAGAATACTACATCTCTGCTTCTCACTACCTTCTTCTTTTCTAGATCGTAGAGCCTGTAACCATACTCTTCATCCATATATCCAACAAAAACATATGAATTGGACTTCGAATCAAGCTTTGACCTTTTTTTTTAGGCACGTGTATTTATGGGTACTTCTTTATCGGCTTTACAATCCAGGATTATAAAGTTTGCAGGGAACACGAACTTGTCCACTTTCACCAGCACATCTTCAATCTTTCCTATTCGTTTTGTTGTCCATCTGTCAGCCAACTGTAGCGTCACAGTGGTTGGCTTTACTTCCCCAATTCCAAGTTGAGTGAACACCGAATATGGCATCAAGTTGATGCTCGCTCCTAGATCGCACAATGCTCTACCTAAGCTCTGCCTCCAATAGAACACTGGATGGTGAAACTTCCCGGATCTTTTAGCTTCGACAGGATTTTGCTACTAACCAAGGCACTGCAACATTCGGTTAGTGCAACTGTTTCGTACTCCGGCAGCTTTCTCTTCTTGAAGAAGATGTCTTTCAAGAACTTTACGTAGTTGGGCATTTCCTCTAGTGCTTCAACTAACGGGATATTTATATGCAACTGCTTCAAGATGTCTAGGAACTTCTTGAACTGTGTATCTTGATTTACTTTCTTGAGTCTTTGGGGGAATGGTATTGGTGGTCGATATACTGGGACTACATTTTTTTCTTTTTCTTGTGCTATTGGTTCAACATCGTTCTTCTCTTTGTCTTCTTCAACAATCTTTTTCTTCTCCACAGCTGTTGATGTGATATCTTTTGCATTGCTGACGCTTGTTGACCCTTTCTATGGACATCGATCTTGAGCATCAGGCATTCTTGGTCCTTTGTACTCTAGTCTGCTCCTCAATGTAACTGCCTTGCATTGCTCATTTCCATTCTGTTTGGGAGATTTTGTGCTGCTAGACAAGGCTCCTAGAGGCATGCTCTGGATTTTCTTGGCCAACTGTCCAACCTGCATCTCCAAGTTGTGCAGAGCTGCATCGTTCCTGGCCATGTAATCTTTCAACAGAACAACCATTGTAAGGATTTTCTCAGGGGGAGGCACTGGTGGTTGTGCTTGCGGCTGCTGACGTTGTACTATAGGGAATCCTAGTGGTGTTGTCCTTGTGCTCTGATGTATTGTGCTGGTACTGCTACCTGGTTTTGCCCAAGCGAAGTTTGGATGTGATCTCTACCCCAGATTGTATGTATTAGAATAGGGATCCCAATGATCTTGCGCCTTTTGATAACCTTCATATCACACCAACTAGGGGTTATATAAACATCCACTAGTTAAATGATTAGTGGTACAAAATTCACAAGTTTGATAATTAGGGTCTATTCGAACAGCTGCCACTTTCTGTGGTCCTATAACCAAATTGTTGGGTTTTATGCCCTAAAACTCGTAGATAGTAAATGTTGTATTTTGATCGTCATTAATAAATCGTTATTAATTATTATTCAATAAATCGTAGATAGTCTCTGATTGCTCTATCTCTATCATCTGTTATGAAGATGGGGTTTCGTGGGTCTACAGCGGGTTGTTGTTGTGGTTGTTGATCTCCATTTTGTTGGACGTTATTTTGAGGAGGTACAAGAGGATCGTCTCCAAGCGGGTCCATTGGAACTGGTTGCACGAATGCAACTTCCTCATGATTTACTTGTGCGCCCAACTCTTTCTCCTCTCGACGCTTTCATCTTTGTTCGTTCCTTCTTCTGCGAAAGGTCCTTTCTATTTCAGGATTTGGCTAAAAAAGGCAAGGTCTTCTTCTCATGCACTACTCATTCCTTGTAAACAACACAAAAATGATGAGTTAAATTTTTCCTGAAATAGAGTCAATGCGATCGCATTGATCAATCACAGTCAATAAAAAAAAACTACTACTAGTCCCCGGCAATGACGCCAAAAACTTAATCGACTCGGCGTATTTGAGTGACAAAAATGATAGTAAATATGGAATGAATGAGGTTCACATGCAAGCATACACGATCGATGAAGTAATAAACTTGGAGTATTCCCAGTGTTGAATCCTACAGGACTAGATTGAGTTTAAATTAATTATGACTATGGATCAATGAAACCAATGTAACCAAATAAAAAGGTTAGAATTTTGTAGGTGAAAGAAAAATTAAAAGAAATAAACAATGGTAATCAAATAGGGGCAAACAATGCTACAACCATTTGGGTGTTGTGCCTTAGGTGATGTGATCGCATCACACCAAACAATGAATTACACATGAACAGAAAACTACACCTATTCGGTCTTGTGTTAAGTTCCTTTAGGAGTTCTAAGCAGCTAATGCCTAATGTTTCCATAGTTAGTTGGATCTTATATTAATTCAAGTTTAGTTCCTTTATCCTATGGTGTCCCTTATTTATAAGGTGACGTGACCATCCTATGTCTAGGCTCTTAGTCCCATATCCCTTTGTGACATCCGCTTACACCCTAACATTCTCAGCATTAGAGCTCCGCTAGATCACTAGATCAAATGTTCAGTTTAACTTACCGATTTTATTTTTTAGAATCAACAAAGAGAATGTGATTACCTAAAGTGGTGTGAAGCGTCACAGAACCTAAGCCATAACAACCCTAAGGCTTTCACATTGCCCAACCCCTAAAATATTTAGCTCCATAGATTTTAAGTTCGATCTAATAGTTTATTTATCCTTCTAACTAAGCTCTTAGTTGGAATCATTTGTTAAGTTAGCTTTATTTTGTGAGTGTTTGCAAAGATCTTAGAAGGACCTCTACCTTTCCATCCAACAAGCATTGTGGGCGCTTATCATTTGGTATCAGTGAATTTGGTCATCATCCTTGGCCGGCTCTAGAGGTGAAATATCTTACTTTGTTTCATTTATTTTTCTATTCTCAATTTGTTTTTCTTGTAATTCAAGACATACTACAACTTGTCTTGAAATCTTCTTCAAATTTGCTCTTGGATCATTATAAAAAAAGAAAAAAAATGGTAGCAAAAAAAGAGTAACAAAAAAGAAAGAAAGAAAAATCAGCAAAAAAAAAAAGTAGCAAAAGAAAAAAAAATCAAATATCCAAGGCACATGAAAAGTTCTAGTTGTCATTATATTTTACTTTGTTCAAATTTTCGAGTTGTTGATCCTAAGGTTGAGTTACTCTAGCCTTAGTTTATGAGAGTTGATAATTTGAATTGGTTTTTATCAAACTTTTAATGAGATTGCACTAAAATTTAAGCTAACCCTTACTTTGACCTAGTACCAAAAGTCTACCCTTGAGTGATAAACACGAGTGTCCTTAAGTGAAATTGGTGAGAAGATTGGAACAAGGATAGCTTTATGAATAGGAATGAAGTGAAAGGAAAATTTGGGTTTGCCAAAAGAGTGGAGGTCAATAACTTCAATACTAAAAGGAATGAGGTTTCAAGGGAGGTGAGGGTTGTCTAGTTTAATTCAATGTTGGAAGTGCAAAGGGTTTGGATACATGAGCAAAGATTGTGTCAATAAAAAGTCATGGTGATAAGAAATGGGACAATTGATTTGGAAGATAAATGTGATGAGCATGATGCACAACTTGAGGAAGAATCTGAAGCACATGATGATGGGTACATTGAAGAAGGTAACCCCATATCCTTAGTTATAAGAAGAGTACTTAATGTACCGACCAAAGAACAGAAAGTTGAAGATCAAAGGGAGAACTTGTTTGACATAAGATGTTTAATTGAAGGAAGCCCATGTAGCTTGGTCATGGATAATGGAAATTTCACAAATGTGGTAAGTAGTTTTCTGTAAATAGACTTCAACTTATTACTCATCTACATCCAAAACCATACAAACTTCAATGGCGGACAAACAAAGGAGAACTCAAAGCAATTTTCCAAGCTCTTATTCCTTTTACTTTGGGAAAAATTTCCAAATCGAGAGCAATGGTCAGCATTGAGCAATGACCGACGTGGGTTCTATTTTGCATACAAGATAAATTGATGGAGAGAGATAGAGATAGAGATAGAGAGAGATAGGGTTGTGAATAAGAGTTTTGCGTAAAAAGAAATATGATTATTTTTTTTAATTCTCTTTAATGCATACTAATATACCAATCATATATTGTGATATTATTATATTACATTTTAAAAGTATAAACTATATAAATAGTAATAATATAAAAAAAATAGTTAAACCGTCATTAAGAATACAATTCTCCAAAATGTATAAAAAAAATTGAAAAAGAATTAGACCAAACTGAATCAAATAAAAAAGAAGGTCAAAAAACTAAATCTAATAAAAAAAATATAAATAAATCGAAAAATAATAAGATAAAACTGAATCTAATAACAAAATATAAATTTGAATAGATATTGTTGGAGAAAAATTATGAAGATATTATATTATAATAAAAGAAAAAATGAAAATAATGGTTAAAACTCCATAACTTTACGTTACAATTACACTCTATGTAAATATAGATTAGTTTAATTTCATACATTCATATTACTATTACACTGTATATGTAAATATATATTAGATAATTACCAAAACATATCGATATTAGTTGAAAAAAATTAGGAAGATCCAACATTTTTTTATAATCAAGAATGACGAAAAATGATTGTTAAACCTCATAACTTCACATTACAATTATACTATATGTGTATGTATAAATTAGTTAAATCTTATAGTTTCATGTTATAATTACACTGTATATATAAATATGTATTAGTTAATTACTAAAACTCATTGAGGGCGAATTGGGAATATCGATAAAATGGAGCATGTGCATGGCACATATTTCGCTAAAATTCTTATTAATTTTTTATTTTATCATTTTTTCCATTGAAACCTAAAATCTTGACTCCCATCTCTAAAAAAAACTAACAATTTTTTTTATATATATGATATGCTTTTATTCTCTTTTTAGGGAAAAACGAATTAAAAAAAAAAAAAAAAAGTTAGAAAACGGCGATGGGAATGCGGGAGGGACTAATCCAACGGCCAGGATTTCATCTCTCTCAATTCGGAACTTGTGCCTCTGAAAAAGTCTGGAATATTAGAGCCGATTACTTCGTCGTCTAACGTCTTGAGAAAGGGGGCATTTGAGAACAGTGTGTAAGAGAAAGTGAGAAAAAAAGGGGAACGACGGTGCAGCGATGTCGGACGAGGAGCACCACTTCGACTCCAAGGCCAACGCCGGAGCTTCCAAGACTTTCCCTCAGCAAGCTGGAGCCATTCGCAAAAATGGCTACATCGTAATCAAGAACAGACCCTGCAAGGTTTCCTTCTTCTTCTTCTTCTTCTTCTTCTTCACTTCCCATGGAATAAATTTTGGTTTTATTTCTTTATTTTTTTTAATCATGCAAGTGGGTTTGTGCTATTTTTTCTTCTTCTTAAGCTTCTTGATCGTTTAGATTATTTTATTATAATTCTTCCTTGGCTCTTTGTTTTCTGAAAGGGTAGACGTTTGGTTGTTTGCTAATTTTGATGGTCCTGTTTCTAAGTGAAGATGGTCCAAAACTTTTAACTCTGTGACTACTGATTATGGTCATTGTTACTGTTATTGATGGTCTCCCTGATTGATTTAGGTTTCCTCTTTACTTTCTCTTCGGTTGGACCTTGTGCTTTTGGGCTCTTTAAAGTATATATAGAAGATTTTGTACACATTTATGGTGGATGAAACTCCTTTTCTTGAAATAAAAGGATTTTTGGTTATAGGAGGAAGACTGTATCCCATAGTAATAATTGCAGTGGAAAACCAAAGTTAAAGGTTGTGTAAATCCCTCTACCTCATGTTGAACAATTTCAGTGGGAATATACTTTGAAGAGGTTGTGGAAGATCTGACTTAATGGGTTTGGTGTAAGTGCAAGACTATGAAATTTCAGGGTTACTGGTTGATTATCTTTAATGGCATTGGCAAGTAATTATTTCACCCAATTTGAATTCGTTATATGAAATATGTGGCCTTGGTTTGCCAAAAATGTAGCTTGTGCGTGCATCGTCTTTAGTAAGTTTTTTGAGATGGACTTGGCTTATGAGGTAGATGCCAGGATAAAATGCTTATAGTGGATATATTTCTTATGCTGCATTTGTCTTTTGTGAGTAACTAATAGGGATATATATATAGGTAATATTAGTATGGTTGTAGTTGGGACTTATGGGTAATTGACTAGTGGTGTTTTGGGTATAAATAAGAGGACTTGGGCATCTTAGAGGGGTGGATCATTTTGGTGAAAGTTTCCATTATGGAACTTTGGGGAGAGAGATAACCTCTTGAAAGGCTATTGGTATATTGTAACTTCTCTTGATATTGCATTATATTACTATATCTTTGTGTTTCTTTGAGTTTTATTGTTAGGTGGTATCCTAACATCTTCTTGGTTAATAAAACATCTTTGAAGCATTAGCAAAGCTTTTCTTTTCTAGAAAGAACTATGCTATGCATGTCATCTTCTTTTTGTGTGATCAAATGATACAATGTTCATGGTTATAGTTCCATTTGCCATGGGGGACTCTACAGTCCTTTTGGAGCCTTCCTTGGCCAGAGGTTTATGAAACTTGAAAAGTTAAATACCCCAAGACTGGCCATCTTTTGGGTTCTTTTGAAGGAGCCAAGTTTAAGATACAACAACATGGTTTTTACACACCTTTGGATGTCTCTAGTGAATCGTGGGTTGGTAGTAGCATGGATTTTGTTCTAGGACTACCAAAGACGAGAAGACATCGTGATAGCATTTTTGTGGTAGTTGATAGGTTTAGTAAGATGGCACATTTCATTCCATTTAATAAAACAGATGATGCTACTAACACAACTAATCTATTCTTTACAGAAGTGGTTAGGTTGTATGGCATTCGTAAAACCATTGTTATTAACAAAGATGTTAAATTTTTAAGTCATTTTTGGAAAGTTTTGTGGGGTAAATTGGGAACTAAGTTTTTGTTTTCAATAACTTGTCACCATCAAACTGATGGGCAAATTGAGGTGGTTAATTGAACATTGGGGGCTTTGCTTAGGTCACTAATTTCTAAGAATCTCAAGCCTTGAGAGGATACTCTACTTTTTGTAGAGTTTGCTTACAATAGAGTAATACATAGCACCACTCGTTTTTCACCTTTTGAGGTTGTGTATGACTTTAATCCATTAACTCCTTTAGATTTGTCACCTCTATCACTTAATATGTTTACTAGTGATGCAGTTTTTTCAAGGGCAGAATACATAAAAAAAATTGCATAAGAAAATCAAAAAAAGGATTGAAAAGAAAAATTAAAAGCTTGTCCAAAGTAAGAACCAAGGGAGAAAAAAATTGATTTTTAAACCCGATGATTGGGTTTGGGTTCATCTACGAAAAGATAGATTTCCAGACCATAGAAATTCTAAAGTTCAACCAAGAGGAAATGGTCCATTTCAAGTGATAGAGATGATCAATGATAATGCCTACAAACTTGAACTTCAAGGTGAGTACAATGTAAGTTCTACATTTAATGTGACTGATTTGACTCCTTTTGATGTAGGGAATGAAGACCTTGATTTGAGGACAAACCCCTTTTAAAGAAAGGGAGAATGATGACCATTGAACCATTGCATGTACCCGAGAGAGCAATTACAATAAGCAAGAAAAAGAAGATTCAAGAGGCATTCACACAATATCTTCAAAAGCTAGCAAATTCACGAGAAGCGACAAATAATTTTGAGTTCGAATTTATATATAATGTTAGTTCAATGAGTAAGAAGAGACTGACATACCGAGTCACGAGTGGAAGAAAATTGGATATATAGTAGTTCAAAGGGTGTTCTTCTAAGGACCAGATGGCACGAGAAAAGTCTTATAGTTTGGAAGATGGCACAGTGAACAAAAAAAAATGTGCAAATTTTATAAAGAAAATGTTGTCAAGTGTGCACTGCATGGAAAAATGTGAAGTCAAACCTTGTCAAATGTGTTTTTGAATGTTGTCGCCTCCTATAGGAGTTATTTAAAACAATATGAAGACTTGCTACATTTTTAGTTTTACATTTTGACTTATTAATTAGTATTATTGGGGTTGATGCCCTAAATCTCGTGGTCTTGTATTTTGTAAATTTGTATTGTACAAATCAAATTATTTATTTAATAAAATAATTTTTTTTTTTTTTTTACATTTAGTTGCACTAACCTAAAAACCAATAAACTAAGATCCTAGGTTATTAGTAGTAACTTAAGTACGTAGGTAGAGACATACAAGTGGATCGTGTTTAAGTGATAACCTAAGCGGTCTGTAGTAGATGGATAAGGTTGGGTACCTTATCCTAATGATACTATGGATACGACCCACTTTGTGATTGTTACAAGTATTGTAAAGTATCACAAACATTTAGATCCTAAATATTCATGTGGAGACATATATAAGATCGGACCGCGAGATGATTAGTCTCCCGTATTAACACCGTTACTTAATTAGACTTACATTTCACTAGGATGATCATAGGTGACTCAACCTTAATTCTAAGTTAGTTGTGAACTCCGACTTGTGAGGGAAATCCTTTGATTTGTATGGGTGAGAGTGGCCAGGTTCGCCGACTCAATAAGTCTACCACTTTGAGGATTGTCCGAGCAGGCAGTTGGGAACTCAACTATACAAGAAGGAATTCATGTCTTATGAATTGCTCTCTTAAGAGCTGATGCCAGGTCTTGAACAATGAGGCGCCTCGCCCTCTCACTGGCCAGAAAGGGGTCTAGCTCATAGTTGGACTATGACTAAATTGCTCATTCGAGAGATCAGTGGTACTTAAGGAGTTAAAGGTAACACAAGGGTAAAACGGTAATTTGACCCAACTGTTGTTACGAGCAATTTGTGAAGGGTCGACTCACTGTGATTGATTATATCTGTGGACATAGAAATATATCTAAAGTAAGAAAAGTGCAGTTGTCGGTCTTTAGTGGAATGACCGACAGTTAATGAATGTTGATTAATTTAATTAAAGAGTTTAATTAATTATCTTGTATTATTGGAGCTTCAAACTGATAGGTCCACTAAGTCCACTTGCTACTCATATAGGTTAAGATGACAATTAGATGTCTTGGTTTAATTTGAATTGTTCAAATTAAGTTAAGGGAATTAATTGTATGAGATACAACTAAATAATGTATATTGATATTATAATATAAAGTAGATTTTTATATGAAATGTAATAATTAAACTTTATAATATACATGAGAGAAATATTTGAATAAGATTCAAATATTAAATATTATATAAATGAGATTCATATAAAACTATAGGTTAAAAATAATGTGAATATGATTCATATTAAACTATAGGTTATGTGAGAGAAATTGATTAATTAGTAGCTAATTATTATTATATATTAAATGAGATTTAATATATATATATAGGGAAATTACTATAAACAGAAAAAATATCAAATTATTTACAAATATAGAAAAATTTCACTGTCTATCAGTGATAGACCGCGATAGAATTCTATCGCTTTCTATCGCTCAAGCAAATAAATTATATCGCCTGAGCGATAGAAAGCGATAGAATACTATCGTGATCTATTAGTGATAGACTGTAAAATTTTTCTATATTGTAAATAGTTTGACTTATTTTTTTATATTTGAAAAGAGTCATATATATATATATAATTTAATTTAATTTATATTATTAATTTATTTAATTTATATTATTAATTAATTTAAATTATATTATTAATTTATTTAAATTAATTTATTTAAATTAAATTAAAGAAAATAATAACTCCCATTTGGGAGTTATTATGAACATGGTGTGGAGTTTTTTTTCCTTCATAAATCATCCCCACTAACTCTCTCCATAAATTCTCTCTCATGAAAAGATAACTTCTTCTTCTTCCTCCCTTTAACTACACAAATGGAGACCACTCTCCATGGATTTGATAACCTTGAGCATCGTGAGTGCTCCTTGGTGGTAGTGTCCTTATCCATTTGTAGAAGGATTTTGTGAAGAAGATTCATCAAGGGTAAGCAACTTCTTCTTCCTTTAAGTTTTCTCTTGTTTAAATTGCATGTTATTTTATCCTATTTTATTCTTTTTTCTCTATTTCTTTTAGTTTCATAATTGAGTAATTAAAACCACAATGCGATAAATCGCTTCCGCTAGGAATTCAATTCCTTCAAGTATGCAATTAAGTTTTAAGTTCCTAGGTAGAAATTTCTACAATTTGCATTAAATAGTATTTAAATGACTTTTTGGTTCTTAGTCATATCCACAACCTTTTGGCCTTTTAAAAAGGCTTATAATCCTCTTAAAAACTCATATTATAGATATTTAACCCATTTTGGTGTTGTCTTTTCTTTCAAATCTTGCTTTAGATTTGATGTTTAAATCAATTCAGTGAGATTAGTTTTGATCAAGCTAATTCTGGAGTGACTTGTCTTAAGATCTAAGAGTGACAATCATTGATTCTAAGTTCGAACTAAAAGTTTATTTATCCTCTAACTAAGCTCTTGGTTGGAATCATTTGTTAAGTGAACTTTATTTTGTGATTGTTACCCTCGAAGGACCTCTAGCTTTACATCCAACAAGCATTGTGGGTGCTTATCACTAACACCCATGTGAGCAACATGCTCATGAAAAACTTTAGGTAGTAAACCTTTAGTCAATGGATTTGCCATCGTAGAGTTTGTTCTATTTTGTTCTATCAAAATTTGACCATTCCGAACCCCTTTTTTCAAACCCAGAAACTTTATTTCTACATGCTTTGACTTCGTATTGCTTCTGTTGTTGTTGAAATGCGTCACTGCAGAGTTATTGTCACAAAATAATTTTAGTGGTATCCGTAGTCCAGTGACAAAATTTCACAACCATATTCCATGATAGGACGCATCATAACATGCTATAAACTTCGCAACCATGGTAGAAGAAGCCATAAGTGTTTGTTTAACATTTTTCCAAGATACAGATTCTCCAGCCAACTTGAAGATATATAGCCTGAAGTGGATTGCAAAGTGTCTTGGCATCCAGCATAATCTGAATTAGAATACCCAATGATCTCTAAAACTTTTGATCTCCAACATGTGAGCATATAATCTTTTGTTCTCTACAAATACCTCATAACTCGTTTGGCTGCTTTCCAATGATCCATCCCTAGATTGCTCAAATATCTGCCTAATACTCCAATTATGAACATGATATCTGGACGCGTACATACTTGAGCGTACATTAGATTTTCAACAATCGATGCATAGGGACTCTTCTGCATCTCATTAGTCTCGAGTATGGTTTTGGGGCATTGACCTAAATGAAATTTATCACCTTTAATGACAGGGATATCTCCTGGTACACAATCTTTCATGCCACATCTACTCAAAATCTTTTCAACATAGTTCTTTTGTGACAATCTCAAAATACCTTGAGAACGATCGTGCAATATTTCAATTCCTAATACAAGAGAAACATCACCAAGATCCTTCATCTTAAAATTCTTTTTGAGAAACTTCTTAGTGCCATGCAATAAGCTGACATCATTACTTGCTATGAGTATGTCATAGACATATAACACCATAAAGATTGATTTACTCCCATTAAACTTGTGATATACACAACTTCCACTTTATTCACCTTAAAACCAAATGAGGTAATTACTTCATGGAATTTGTGATAGCATTGACGAGAGGCTTGCTTGAGACCATAGATGGATTTCTTCAATTTGCACACCATAGACTTTGAATTACCAGACACAAGGTTTTTTGGTTGCACCATATAATCGTCTCATCAATGTTTCCATTGAGAAACGCAGTTTTTACATCCATCTGATGTAGCTCTAAATCAAAGTGAGCTACAAGTGTCATGATTACCCTGAAAGAGTCTTTCGATGAAACGGAGAGAAAGTCTCTTTGTAATCAATGTCTTCCTTTTTAGTAAAAACCCTTTGCAACAAAACGAGCCTTATATCTCTCGATTTTTCCTTGTGAATCCCTTTTAGTTTTAGATATCCAGTTACAACATATGGGTTTCACTCCTGATGGCAATTCGACAAGTTCCCAAATGTCATTGTCTTTCATGGATTTTATTTCCTCTTCCATATCATTTATCCACTTATGAGAGTTAGAACTTTGTAGTGCTTTTTGGAAGTTGATTGGATCATCTTCCATTACACTCATATCATCTTGATGTTCTTGACGAACCACAATATAATCATCTGGAATTGCATTTCTCCTTTCTCTAGTACATCTCCTTAGTGGCACATCTTAAAGTTATTGAGTTTGAACTTCAGGTTCAACAAGGGGACTTCAATGTTGTCTTGTTCTATAATTGGTTCAATAGTGAAGTCAGGAATTGAAGCCTAAACATCATCTATAACCACATTAGGAAAAGAAATTAATTCCTCTTCAAAGACAACTTTCCTTATGTTATCTCCCCACCCCCCCTCCCCTCAAACTCAACATTTTCAAGGAATCTGACTTTTCCTGTCTCCAACAATGATCTAGAAGTGGGATCATAAAACTTGAAACCCCAAGAGCGGTCAGAATACCCAAAAAATAGTAGGTAATAGTTCTTAAGTCCAATTTTCTTTTGCTAGGCCTGTAAGGCCTGGCCTTAGCTGAACAACACTAGACGTGAAGATGCCTAATTATAGGTTTCTTTCCTGTCCATAACTCACAAGGTATTTAAGCTACCGCTTTACTTGGTACCCTATTAAGGATATATGTTGCAATCTTTAGTGCCTTACCTCAGAGAGATTATGATAAAGAAGAATGATTAATTATACTTCTTACCTTATCCTTAAGTGTTCTATTTCGTCTTTTTGCCACACCATTCATGTTGGGTTTCCCTGGCATAGAATATCGCAGAATGATTCTATATGCCTCTAGCTATTTGGCAAAGGGCCCTAGACGTTGTTCACCTAACCCATCATATCTGCCATAGTATTCACCACCACGATCAGAGTTGATAGCCTTAATTTTCTTTCCAAATTGAATTTCAGCTTCAACTCTAAAAGACTTGAAAACTTCCAAAGATTGAGACTTCTCATAAATTAAATATAGGTACCCATATCTTGAATAGTTGTCTATGAACGTAATAAAATATTGTTGTCCATTCCAAGAAGTTGTAGGAAATGGACCACAAATGTTTGTATGTATTAATTCTAAGAAGTTTAAGCATCTTTTGGCAACTAATTTTCTTATGTTTATCTATTTTTCCTTAACACGTTCCACACAAACTTCAAAGTTACTTAAATCAAGGGAATCAAGGATTCCATCTAACACAAGTCTCTAAATTCTCTGAGATGTCACCTAAATGATTATGTCATAAAGTGGCAGAAATCTCATTTAATTTACGCTTTGTACCACATCAATTCGATAACAAGATCTTGTTAAACGAAGTAAAAGAATCAAACATATATAAATTATCAATTAAAGAATTGGTAGCAATAAGCTTAGAACTTTGAAACATACTAATTTTATTATCAACAAAAGAACAAGAACCATCTAAATGATGGTACAACAAAATTCTCATTCCAACAACCAATTTTTAAACTTAATCTAAACTTCTCAATGGCTTCAGCTGGAACTACTTTGCTATCACCCACATAGATGAATCTTTCAGCATCACTTGACAGCCGGCTCTACAATCAACCCTGCATAGAGATATACTTATGTGAGTAATAACATCAGAATCTACCCACCAAAATCTACCTCAACTTGCAAACTTGACAAACTTGAAAAACTTATATGTTTTACTTTTGTTTTATGGGATATGGATTCTAATAATGTTCTGAGTTATAAAATCACGTTCATTGTTATTTTCTAACTTTTTTTTCCATGAAAGCTATGGACGTTTGAAATTGTTTGTTAGCAAAGAGGTAAAATTGGGTTGTCAAATAGCTGGAGGAAACAGAATTTGATTGTTTTTTATTTGAGTTTTCTCTTTCAGTTATGGGGTACTTGATGTTTAGACAATTTTGCAATTTCCACTAGAGTTTACCCATTCAAAGCTAGACTTTGAACCACTCTAATTTCGCGAGATGTATGATTTCAACGTGTTCCTCTTTTGATGAGTTTTGACTTTAACCCAATCCCTTTTTACCTCTGTTTAATGTTACCCACTCCTTTTTGGCTTCAAATATGCAAGTTTAAGCTTGTTCGAATTCCATCTAGAAAGCGTTTGGATATTTTTGGATAGAATTCAATGGGTAAAACACTCTAAACTTCTATCAAACTCTTCTAAATGTTGTAATTTAGTTTCTAAACTTTAGAACTTCTCTTTTTGTATCAATGAATGATATCAGACCAATTCAAGCACTTTTCTAGCAAAGTTTTAAGTCTATTTCGGTGAGTTTAAAGTATTATAGTTATGCTTCGGCCTTTTTAAATATAGTTGAAGTGATTTAGAATGGTTTCTAATCCTTAGAAGCTCTTATTAGTAGATTCGAATTGGTTTCGAATGCTTTCGAGCATTTCTTTCAATGAAACGCCAAGTTGATTTTGTTTAGATTTAGGTGACAAGCCTCTATACTTCAAGTTTATTTATATACTACTGTTATTTATTTTGAACATTAAGAAGGTATACATACCCTGCAAATAGTATTATTATTGTTGACATTGAGGTATTGGGTTGAATTCTAAAATACAGGTTATTTTTTAATAGGTCTTGTGCAAATCGGTTGACATGAAGAAATCGCGAAGCAAGTTATGTACATGTGTGTGTTTTTTTCTTTTCTTTTTTTTTTGTTAGGATAGTGCTAAACTTTTTTGACAACACTTATGTATTTAGTTTCTTTGTAAATAACTTATCAAAGTTTGGTTACTAGTATCCTTGTTATAGTTTCTTTGTCAATCTTGTTATATATGAAAGTTCATATTTATGTTTGTATTTATCTTGTGTCAAAATTAGAGGAAACATAGGTGGGATGATAGACATGAAACAAATAATTATCCATCATTATAAGCACTTTTTTGACATTTCACATATGTCATGAAATGTATCTATTTGACATGGGAATATTATCATCAATCAAACATCAATGACTATAAATAAATGTTAATGTATGTAATTCTGTGATAGAATTTCAAGGTCAATATAAAGGTCTAATTGACAGAAAAAGCCAATATTGGTCATTTATTGACAATGATAAATTGTCATAAAAAAAATGTTATCATGATAGATAATAAATGTCAATAAATGTTTATTGTTGACTATATTAAAAAGTCATGAAAAATCAATAATGATAGATTTTAGATGTGTCATCTATGCACTTTCCTTGATGGTGGATTCAAAGATTAAAAAAAAAATCAAGAAATGTGTTTACGACAATTTTTTAGAGTCATGGAAGCCTATTTTTGTTGTAGTGTCTGCTTCTTGTTATTATTTTGTTGAGATGTTCTTTCTACAGGTTCTTTTTCTTCTTATCACAAGAGTCAGTTGCCATGTGAGCACTTTCTGTCCTTTCTCTCTTAATCCTATCTTCTTCTGGCACACATTGTGAGATAAGCTCATTAAAATTTTCATTTATCTCGATATCAAATGCCTTTAGTTTACCTGTGAGATTGGACATTTCCATAATGTACTCCCTTATATTTTCTATTGACCTTATACCTCATAGAAGTTAAAGAAGTCAAAAGACTATTTGCTTCTCTTTTTTTAATTTTAGCAAAATATTTCTCAATTTGAGCAAGGAACTTATTGGCATTTTCACTCTCCGTGATAGTACCCCGAAAAGACTTCGAAATGGAGTGCCTAATGATCATCAGACACATGCTATTTGACCGTTTCCACTTCTCAATATTAGTCGTATTAGACTGTTCCTCAGTAGAAGTAGGTTTATCAATCTGTAATGCAAGGTCCAGATCCATACATCCGAGAAGTATCGTCATGCTTTCCTTCTAAATCTTGAAGATTGATCTATTCAACTTAGGGATTAAAGTCAGATTACCAAATATTTGAGTAAGACCAACTGAAACGAGAAACAAGTAAATAAAGCATATACTCACAATTAATATAATATGTCATAAAATAAAATATGACAAAATAATTTCACATATATGGTGGGCTCCTTTTCTAGATACCTAGCACAACATTGATGTCTAACGTTTGGGCAAAACCACCAACGATAAATGGTAATCTCAACAAAGTAATCAATACTGAGAATAACCTTTGTAAAAAAGTAGTCATTATTTGGACTGACTATTTTTCACATGAGCAATCCTTATAATTGTCACATACTCATTACCACATGCATACCCACAATTTGGCCAAATAATTATCTTCATTTAGGTCGATAATTATCCCCCATAAATTCATGAATATGCACATCTATATTTCAAATTAAACTAATCTAGATAACAGAGCCTACTTTGGTAACATATTCTTTTGACCAAGACAAGATCAAACAAGAAAAGTCAACAAAAATCAAACGAATTAATTTATTCTCGATAGAGGTTATATTGGAAAAATTGGATTGATTATTAACAAAAAAAAATTAACAATTAGTTTATCATAAAATCCACCAAATTCAGGTTATCACTTAAATCCACCGCTGGCGAAACTATGTTCATACATAACACAGTTTTTCTCCTTTTTTTTTTTAAAAAAAAAAAAAAAAAAAAAAAAAAAAAAAAAAAAAAAAAAACTTTAAACATCTTTACTGAAATCAAGGATTTAATCTCATGCTCACTGGAAATTAAAATAAACCACAATCCAACTTGAAATTCATGTTTTGATACCACTTGTTAGCATAAAAACTTTATATCTATATTGAATAGATTAACCCTATAATCATTCATGTCAAATTGTCAAGAATAAATAACATACCAGATTTCATTGAAAGATTGATGATGGCTTTAAGGCGACTATTGTCTTCCTCAACCAAAGTTTTGAATGCCCTTAGTAGGATCTCTTTAGATGAGATTCAAGAAAGACTGAGTGCATATTGTTTTGGTATGTTTGGGACTGTTATGGGTGAATTTTGGTCTAAGGATAAAATAAAATAAAATAAGAAGAAATTGGAAAGATATTAAGAAAATCTCATATCCTAATCATAGTAGGTTTAAGATAAATCCTAGATCAAATCTCCAATAAATACACCATAATGACTTTATCAAAGGTATCTTAAAACTTTTGTCTTCTTCCTTCTTCTATAATTCTCTTACTAACTTAGACATCGGAGTCATTTTTCTTTTTGCAGGTCCTCTCTTCCTTGAATTACAAATTCAACTGATGATGTCACGTGAGGGTCAGGTGTCTTTCCCTTGTCCCAAATTTTGCATCAAGAGTTTCGCGCCATCTGTGGGGAACGAGAGTGATCTACCAATACAAAATTGAGAATCTTTGCAAAAAATCAAAGAAAATCAAGGCTATGATGACTCAATTCTCCGGATATTATGAAGATATCGGGAAAAAAAAAAAGATTTTGAGCGAATAGAAGCAGAACTAGCGACTCTTCCGCTCAAACACAGTTGTCGTCATCAGCTTGCCGCTTCATCTTTATCTGCACCGCCGACCAAGATTTATGCTTGTCAATGTGCACACGACTCGTGTTCATGCCACACCCAGATTCACTTTTGCGCTGAGCAGGTTTTCGTTCGCGTTAGATCTCCATCTACTGCACCTCATCTTAGCTTGGTGCTATAGTCGCCACCCAGTCCTAACTCTATTGCGGACACCATTGATCGATGCCAAATTGATCACCGCCACCAGTTTTCCATCATTTGTATGCAGATTCGCCATCGTTCAGGCCCTTCCAACGAACGTCATTCAAATCAGTAGTTGTCATTTAAATCTGCACATTCATCCAGTCGTTACCGAGGCAATTACAAGCTCGTTCAAGAATTGAAGCAACATAAGACAAAGTTATGCATAGAAGTTCCTGTTGGCTTTTTGGCCCTTAATCTCAAATTAATTAATTTTAATTAATATTTTGATGATAACAAACCTATTTTATTTATTAACAATTTGAGTGTTTTGAAGTATCCATTGTGTAGAGATTGGAACAACGGTTCCAGCGCAATTTGAATCACTCAAATCGGAGTTCAAACGAAGAAGATATGGCTAGAACTGCTTAACGAAAAAATATCTGATGTTGATGACGTGGCGGTCAAATCATCAAAGTGGACCTCTAGAGGATGACAAATGGAGCAATAGATAAGTGACACATGAAGCTTTTGATTTTTGGATTCGTTTTAAAAAGAAAATAAATTTAATATTATTTTATGTTTGTGTCTAACGGCTAGTTTTGGACACATGGTGTGCTTTTACTTTTTGTTGGATTTTAAAAGAAATGGTTTTAGAAAATAATATATATTATTATATTATTTTTAGTTTGTGTCTAACGGCTAGTTGATTAAAAAAGAAGAAAAATCTCTACCATTGATTTTTATTTTTCAAGATCTAATGGTCTAAACTTAATGTGGTTTCCAACAACTTTCCTCTCTTTTTAAACACTTCATCTTCTCCAAATTTCCACAACAATTTCACATCTTTTTACAATCCTCCATAATTCATTAAGCTTCCATTGTTGCTCTCTCTCCAAGCTTCAATGTTGTTCTTTTCATCTTATTCTTGAGAGAAATTTATGTATGGTGAGGATTCATTTGTTGTGAGCTCAAAATTTGTAAATCCACTCTATTTAGAGAGTTTCTTAAGTATGTTCTTTAATTTTTCCAAACATTTTGTAAAGATTGCTCTTGATCCCAAAAAAGAGCGGTTGTAACGGTTTGATCCTAATCCGTGGAAAGGATTGAGTTTACTCTTGAACTCGCAAAAAGAGCAGTGTAGCGGTTGGGCTCTAATCCTTGGAAAGAGTCGGTGGATCCTTATTCAAAATTCCAAGAGGAGCTTGAGAAGTAGATGTAGGCCTGTTGCGCCGAACCACCCTAAAATGTATGGTGTCAATTTCTCTATCCATCTCTTATTTATTTTTGTAATTAATTGGTTAGTATATTTTATTACATGAAATTAATTGCAAAATTTATTTATTGAAATTAATTGGTCATACTTGTTTACTTTGATTGGTAGTTCTTAAATTTGCATACATTTTACCAATCTTATTATTAGAATTAAATAGGGTGCCTAAAAGTGTTAGTTTAATTTCTTGATTACTCGGAGTTGAATTTATTTGCATAGAATCTTTGTTTAAATTACTTATTAGCAAAAGGTTTATTAACTTGTTTAATTTGAGCATATTTTTTAAAAAGTTTAATTAAATCCTATTCACCCGTTGTCATACCGGTCCAACCGCTCTACCATTAATGTTACTTGCTCCAGGAAAGAAAAATCACTTGAAGCCACAACATATCTTTAATTAGAATTTTGCAAATATCAAAGCATTGAAGAACCCAAGTGAAGGAAGCTACAAATAGTTACGCAATTACATTAAAGAAACAATATCATTCACAAAAGAGAGTTATCATGGAAAACTCAATTGGGGTTCAAACAATTTTTTTGTAGAATTATTTGGTGGAAACTGGGGGCTAGCCACCCCATAGTTAAAACCGGGGCTGGCCACCCAAAGTTGAAACCAAGGATAACTACATGGAAGTCACATCATCCCTCAGAAATCGATTATCATCTTTCTAAAGAAAATCTGAAGGTCCAAGAATGGTCATTCGCTGACCTCGTCATCTCTTAGAAATTAATTATCAGCTTTTTAGAGAAAATCTCAAACTCTAAAGAGGGCCATTTGCTGGCCACATTATCTCCTAGAAATCGATCATCATCTTTCTAGGGAAATCTCAAGCTCAAAAGAATGACATTTGCTAGCTACCTCACCTCTAAAAAATGGATGTTCATTTTTCTCGAGAAGGTGCTTATAATCTTAATGAAATTGATTTTCATCTTTCTGAAAAGATTCTAATCAAACCTGGAGGAACCCCAAAACTCGACCCTATTGACAAGGGTATCATGGGTCATCCCCAAGATAATCTAGGAACCACCCTGGAACACCACCAAGGTAACTTTAGGGCCTAGAGCACCGTCCAAAGAAGTACCAAACATCAACCTTATAGGTTTGATAGGTCAATCTGTGGGCACCTCACATGGTCACCAGTGAGAAGCTCAGCCTTGCTGAGAGCCAACCGACAAGGTCATTGAACCAATATAAAGTTAAAGCAATTGTACTCCCAAATTGAGTCCGTAATGTTTAACTCATAATTGTAATTAGCCAAACCCCGAAACCTAATCTGAGAGTGGGGGCTAATGTTATGGGTGAATTTTGGTCTAAGGATAAAATAAAAAATAAAAAAAAAGAAATAGGAAAGGGATTAGAAAAATCTCATATCCTAATCCTAGTAGGTTTAAGATAAATCCCAGATCAAATCTCCTATAAATACACTATAATTACTCCATCAAAGGTATGTTAAAACTTCTGACTTCTTCCCTCTTCTATAATTCTCTTACTGACTTAGGCATTGGAGCCCTTTTTCTTTGTTTTACAGGTCCTCTCTTCCCTGAATTACAAATTCAACTGATGATGTCACGTGAGGGTCAGATGTCTTTCCCTTATCCCAAATTTTGCATCAACAGGGACCATAGTCTTAAGGTACTAGTTCAATTAGGATTCCCCCCTAATTAATCTAGAATCGGCTTTTAGGAATCTAGGGCCTTAATTAAATAAATCACATAATAGGACCCAAATTAATAAAATAACCCAATGTGATCAAATATTAATCCACATGCATAGCCCAATAGTGGAGAGCATGCAATAAACCATAAAGTTTTGGAAGACTAAAAGAAAATAACACGGGAATTATATGTGAAAACCCCTTTCGATGTGAAGAGTAAAAACCACGGGACTTGTGAGAAGTCCACCCTTGTCAACTTCTCCTATTATGATAAAATTGAGGGAAAACAACCCAAATCAGTCATACAAAGATTCACAACCCACCAATACTTTCATACATAAGAGATCGATGCTTGAGAGAAAAAGAATGAAAAATATCACCCAATTTTACATATTTTGTTCAGCAGCGACTACGAACAAACAAAAGCACAAAACGACAACCCAACCATTCAACACGAGACTCTATGTGTCTCCAATAGGCTGACCAAAATTCAGCACGATCCAATGGTTGAAAATCTGACAATTGATAACTTTATGAAAGTTGTCCATGAAAAATAGAACTGCACTATTTCTCTCCGTTTTTCTGTAATTTTTTCACTCTCTTCCTCCTTAAGGGTCATACCTATATCATAGAAAAGAAAACCTAGGGCTTTCAAGATGAACCAACCCCAAAATAATCCTAATTGGGCCAAACATATGACCCAACATTTTGGGCAAAATAAAGCTTTGCTTTTACAACAAGTGGGTTGGATTGGACACCCACAACATTATATTTCCTACCTTTTTTTTCGTTGCAACAATGTAATATATTCTTATTAATGAAAAACTTGTACTACATATTTAGTTCTTACATTTTTCTCTAATTTATATTAATCTTTGCATTTAAATGTCTTATATACGTGTAAAAATTATACATTAATAGTTATAAAATGAAATTCTAACGAAAGGTCTATGTTAAATTACCGACTGACCTAAAAGCTTACGTTAATGGGCTATGATAAATTTAATTACATTAACATTTTAACATTCTAGATTGATTCACTTACGAAAGTTAGAATTTAAATTAACACATAATTATTAATTTAGGATTTTAGTTGATACAACCTTCAAAGTTTAGGGGTATTAATGGATTGTCTACTAAAGTTAACTTAGCTCAATATATAGTTATTGGCATGATCTTTCTCTCTAGAGATTGGAGGTCCCTCATCCCATAGTTGTATTACTACTTAAAAAAAAAAAAAAATCTAGACTTCAGATCTTCTTGAATTAGGAATATAAATAGATTTTCGCCTAAATCAACTTAAATTTATTTTAATTAATTAAATATCTTATCTTGAAGGAAAGTCCTCTTTAATTAGACGAGTTTTCAGCTAATTGCAAAAGAAATTCATGCTAATTTCAAACACTTATCTAAACTAAAAATCTCATTCCAATAAGATAATCAACTGTGATAATTGTTATTATTAGTTTTTTTTTTTTTTACTGGAACTGTGATAATCATTTAAGAAACTATTTAGCATGGCTACTTCCTAATAATAGTTGGATTGATGTAAGCCCAAAATATATCTACTACTTAATAAACATTTCATAAAGTTTATAATTCATCATTTAAATTATCTCTTATAAACATCTAACTATATATGCATATATAAACTAACATAACTAACATAATTCACATAAAGTGTGTTACTAACCAACTAAACTAACATAACTAACATAATTCACATAAAGTATGTACTAACCAACTTCAAATAATAACATAACTAACATTATTCTGGTAAGGTTTTCTCATTCTTTTTTCCGAAGGTAATGCAGTAAGAATTTCGTGATCCATAAGCTTTAACATTCCTGTTATTTTTATAGGATATATTTATAATAATGTCAACAAATAATATAAAACCCTAGTTTCAAGTAACGTATTGGTGGACGAAAGTATTGAAGAACAATATTTTTTAAAGAAATTCAAAGGAATTTAAAGGGAAATTTTCACAAATAGAAAAAGTGAAACTATTTACAGAAAATAGCAAAAAAAAACACTGATAGACATTGATAGAGTTCTATCAGCATCTATCAACGATAAATTTCTATAATTTCTATCACTGATAGACCCTGATAGATTTCTATCAACGTCTATCACCACTATTTAAAAATTTTGCTATTTTGTGTAAATAATTTCCCTTATTTTTCTATTTTTAAAAATTTCTTGAATTTAAATAACTGGCGAGAAATTCAAAGCTAAGGATAAAATGTTAAATTAAACATAAAAGGAATTATTCTAATAATCTTCGAAGGAATACAAATTCAAAATCTATTTATCCCTTTAATATTGAGTTTTAAAATTAATCAAATAGTAATTCTCATATGATAAGAGTTTGTTTGGTAGACAATTCAGATTCAATTTTATATTTTTAGATTCATTGAGTTCAATAAATTTGCGTTTAGGCCGTCTGAATTCTATTTTCGAAAACTGTTCCTAAATTATGTAATCCACACAATGTAAATTCTGAAAAAAAAAATGCAAATTTTGAAAACATTTTTATATTTGAGCTCTTTTCAAATATAGAAAAATGAGCCAAACTATTTACAAATATAGAAAAATTTTACCGTCTATCAGCGATAGACTGCGATAGAATTCGTGCTCAAGAGATAGAAAGCGATAGAATTCTATCGTGGTCCATCACTGATAGACAGTAAAAATTTTCTATATTTGTAAATAGTTTGATATTTTTTTCTGTTTATAGTAATTTTCCTTTATATTTTTCTATTTATCGAGATTTTGAATTTAAAATTTTGAAATGTAAAATTATATTAGAAAAGATAAAAACAACCAGTATAGTATTTCATGCTATAAACTCAATTATTTTTGTTAAATTAAAATATGTATCATATAATTTATTGTATATTATATGATATTACAAAATAATAATTATACAAAAAATTTAGTATAAAACAAGTTCATAAAATAATTAGTAATAGTTTACATTTAGCCTAATATTTAGTGAGTGTCTATAGTTTTTTTTTTTTTAAAATAATAATTACAAAAGGCAGATGGGATCAGTAGGCACACCCAGCATATTTCAACTAGGTTGACACACCTTTAGCGCCCTCATCATACCCCCACAAACCAAATATATACATATATATACATACATACATATATATATATATATAGGATGTGGAGCTCTAGTTAGTTTTATGATTTATAAATATATTACCAAATATTGAAAATTGGTTTAATTTGGAAATTAATTTCTAAATTTGCTTTCAAACACATATCTAAAAATATGAAATACAACTTTATTGTCATTAAATCCCTTATTTTAAAATTTTTGTTTTCAAATTGTTTACCAAAGGCACCCTAAAATTTCTTGAAATTTAAAACTCCCTCTGTTTTGGTGATTCAAATTCGTTTTTTTTTTCGAAGATAAATATACAAAAAAAAATTGTTTGGTATGATAATGTGCAAACCAACTCATAAAATTATTGTAAAACAAGAGAAATAAAAAGAGAAAGTAGAAAGTGAATTATTCTCTATTCAATTGTATCCCTCAAAAATGTCTCAATGACCACTATTTATAGAGTTTACAAGATTTAGAAAAGCTAAATATATGGAAAAGATAATGGGGAAGATATTTAGAAATAATATTTAGGGATATAGAATCTATGGACATCTATATCTAATTCAAATATTTATCACACTTCCCCTTAGATGTCCATATAGAATATGCCTCGCTAAAATCTTACTAGGAAAAACCTAGTGAGATAAAAACCTAATGAAGGGAAAAAAGTACATTATTCATATACTTTAATAACTACCTTATTAAAAATCTTGCTAGGAAAACTCTATGGGATAAAATCATAGTCAAGGAAAAGAGTGCAGCACATTTACTCCCCTCATAAAAACATCACATAAGATCTCTGAGTCGTCACATTCCAATGTTGTGCACCAACTTCTCGAATGTTGCAATGGGTAATGCTTTTGTGAATAAATTTGCCAAGTTATGTTTGGAAGAAATTTGTTGAATAGTGATCTCTCCATCTTCTCAAGATCATGGGTGTAAAAGAGCTTTGGTGAGATATGTTTCGTTCTATCTCCATACCGCTAGGGGATTTTTGTTAGAAGACAAGCCGCATGTTTCACGAATGTGTTGTATTATTGATCTCAACCATACACATTCTCGACTAGCTTCATGAATCGTCATGATTTCAGCATGGTTTGACGAAGTGGCTGTTATTGTCTGCTTCATAGATCGTCATAATATAGCAGTTCCTCCAATTGTAAATATATAACCTGTTTGAGATTTGCCTTTATGTGGGTTGGACATGTAACCAACTAAATCCAAGTTCGATTTATTAGAAAAATATAAACCCATATCAATTGTTCCTTGAAGATATTGAAAAATATGTTTAACACCATTTCAATATCTTCTTGTTGGAGAAGAACTATATCTAGCTAATAAATTAACTGAAAAAGTTATCTCTGGTCTTGTGTTATTAGCAAGATACATTAGTGCATCTATTGCATTAAGATATAGTACTTCAGGAGCAAGAAGCTTCCATTATCTTCTCGTGGTCAGAATATATCCTTATTCACATCAAGTGAATGAACTACCATTGAAATGTTTAGTGGATGTGATTTGTCCATGTAAAATCTTTTTAATATTTTTTTTGTATAAGTTGATTGATGAATAAATATCTCATCTGCTAAATGCTCAATTTGCAACCCAAGACAAAATTTTGTTATTCCTAAATCTTTCATCTCAAATTCCTTCTTAAGATAGTCTATTGTCTTTGAAAGCTCTTCAGGAGTTTCAATTATATTCAAATCATCAACGTATACCGCAACAATTGCAAATCCTATCTGTGATTTCTTTATAAAAACACATGGACAAATAGGATTATTTTTATATCCTTCTTTCACTAAATACTCACTAAGACGATTATACCACATTCGTCCGAATTGCTTTAATCCATACAAGGATCTCTGTAATTTGATCGAATATAATTCTCTATGACTTGAGGTACATGACTCTGGTATTTTTAATCCTTTAGGAATTTTCATATAAATATCATTATTAAGAGATCCATATAAATATGTTGTCACTACATTCATAAGATGCATGTCAAGTTTTTCATTCATTGTTAGGCTAATTAGATATCTCAATGTTATTGCATCCACCATGGGGAATATGTTTCTTCATAATCAATACTAGGTCTTTGCGAGAAATCGTGTGCAACCAGTCTTGCTTTATATTTTTTGACATCATTCCTTTCATTTATTTTTCTTATAAATACCTATTTGCATCCCATATGCTTGACATCTTTTGGTGTCTGGACTACTGACCCGAAAACCTTACATTTTGAGAGTGATCTTAGTTCTGCTTCAATTGCTTCTTTCCATTTAGGCCAATCTGACAGATTTTGGCTCATAATCCTCAAAAATAATTTCATGAGCAACATTATAAGCAAAAATATTTCCATCGTTTTCCTGTTATGACATAATTTGTCGAAATCTCATTATTATCCTCAATTGTTTGATCTTCTTCAATATCCTTGTGATGAGTTAAATTTTGGATTTCTTCTGAAATATCCACACTCTCAATTGAGTTATTAACTACTTTTCTTTTTCGATGATTTTTATCTTTGGAACCTATTGGTATACCACGCTTCAGGCGTGTTGCTGACTCATTAGTTATGACAGCTTGTTGCATTGGGATATCAATTTTAGAGGGTATATTTGCAGCTAGTATATGTGACTTAGTCACTTTCTTAGCATTTGCAAATGCATCTGGCATTTGATTTGCTATATTTTGTATATTAATTATATTTTCAACTTCCAGTTCACATTGATTTGTATGGGGATCTAAATGAGATAGTGAAAATACGTTCCATGTAATATCTTTTTCCAACTTATGAATTTCTCTCCCTAATGTTGAAAATTTTGTCTCAAGTCGTGCAGTAAATACATCATTCGTCAGAGGTTCGAAATAATGCAAATAACATATTTTCATAAAACAACAAAGTGCTTTTTCTTTTTCTTTTTCTTTTTTTTTTTTTTTTTTTTTTTTTTTTTTTTGTTTTTTTAAAGTCAATATATATAATATCTTCCTCTTTTTATAAGTGATTTCTTTTCCTTTTATCTCGTAGACAATTATTTAGAAAAAGATTATTTGCAAAACTAACTTCTAAAATAATATATTTCAATAATTACAAAGCATTGGTTCTTTTTTTATTTTTTTATTTTTCTTTATATATATATATATACACACACATATATATAATTATGAAACCAACTATCAATACAACAAATATCACATACGATAGCATTAAAAAAATGCTATCATAGACTTTTTATAACATTTTCGAAACGCGGTCGTAGCCCATGTTATTGAAAGTCCTTGAGTTTTCATAGCGTTTTTTTAATGCTATAAAAAACACTATAAAAAGTCAATTTTCGATAGCATAGATTTAATGTTATGGAAAGTTTTCATAGCATTAGCAAAAATGCTATAGAAGGTCTTTTATAGCGTTTTTATAGCAATAAAAAAAACACTATAGAAGACTTTCTATAACATTTTTAGACAATCGTAGCCGATATTATTAAAAGTCCTCCATTTTCTATAGCATTTTTATAATTATATAAAAAAAAGCTATAAAAAATTCATTTTTGATTGCATAATTTTAATGTTATGAAAATATTTTATAGCATTACAAAAATGTTATGATTTACTTTTAATAGCATTTTTTATAGTAGTGAAAAATTTTATGATTGATTTTTAATAACATTTTTTTTAGTAGTAAAAAAATGCTATAAAAACATATAGCGTTCTTAACTTCATCGCAATAGACAATTTTAATTAAGTCATTTATATAACATAGGAGTAACAAATGGTTATAAATGTAATTGTGAAATTAACTTCAATTATATAAATATTTAATATAATCAAGTGAATTTACATCAAAATAAATTTTTACAAGTCTAAATATATATATTGCTCGTAATGTGTTACTTCAATCACTAAAGCACTCGATAGACATAAATAGCCATATATTTTTTTTTATGAGATCACCTTGGTTTTCAAATTACATTATTGGAAATAAAAAGACAAAGTAATATTTTGACTTTCTAGTTTTCTTAAAATAATCACTACAAGAAATAATGGTTATGATAGCTAACGAAAAAGGCTATAAAAGAACTTTTATAGCCTTTTTCGAAGGTCCTAACAGCCCATGTTTAAAAGCCTGAGACTTTTTATAGTCTTTTTGTATAGCTATAATGGATTCTATAATAGAGTAGGAAGATATAACATGTATACATTGACTATGAAAACATTCCATAGCATTAGTCATTAAAGCTATCTTTAACATATAATAGCCTGCTTTCAATGCTATTTTTACTATATAATAGTCTTTTTCGTGATGCTTTCTTTGACATATGATAACCTTTTTTTAAGACTATTATATCATATATATAGCTTTAATCTTATGCTATAACAAACAACATTAAAATTATGGTCATTTACATTACAAGCACTTGTTTTTAGCTAAATAGACACATGAAATAATACTTAATGTATGCATTAAATACGACTTCCTTTCATTATTGAAAGTTAGTAATTATTTTACATTAGAAACTAAAGAAATTATCCAATAATACAAGAAATACATCAAATGTAATATGCAACAACTATACAACGTTCACAAAATATAAAATTCATCAAGTGTTGCGGAAATTGAGCTTCTTTGATCTTTTCACATGGTATCATTTCATTCACATACATAAAAAGTAAATTAGCATCCGTTTGATTCCCAAAACTACCTAAAAAGTGTCTAAGTATCAATTTGAATCTCAAAACTACATAAAACGTACATAATTTTCATTTTGACTCTCAAAAGAACCTAAAAATGTGTGGTTCATTAATAATCGACAAATTTATCATAGAAACAATATATTAATAGACAAAAATATACAATAAGAGGTAGAACAAGGAATTCAAATATGAACCAACTTCCAATTTAAAAAGCCAACACTACAAAATATACAAACTTGAACTAAAATTATCATATTGAATATATAAAATTGACCAAATTGTTCATACATAAAAGCTCGTGTAATTATATCATTTGAATATATAAAAATTGACCAAACTGTTCATACATAAAAATGGAGAGGTGAAGTGGTACACAAAATGGAAACTAAATGAATGCCCACTCAATACTCCTTTTCTAAGTTTCAAGATCTCAAACTCAAGATTAAAACAATCCCAAACATCTAACACTCAAACAAACTGATATAATACATAAAAGGTCACATTAGATACCGGTGAGCAAACAAACTGATTGCACAAGTTTTCTACTTTTTTAACAGCAAAAATAAGCACACTAACAAAGAATTATTATATCTACTAAATTTGTAATTTGAGAGGTCACCTAGAGAATGCCTATTTGGTTAAAAATCAAGTACAAAGTTCAATAGAAATAGAAGGATCAAAATGGCTTTAGATTTGAAGCTATGTTATAGTATCCCTTTTGGTGTTGTCTTCAGCATAATACTAAGCCAACTTCATATTATACTATCTCAAGCAAACAAATAAAAATAGAAATGCAAGATCAAGAAGTGAGATCTTAAATGAATTTATATAACATTATATAATGTCTATTTGGTTAAAAATCAACCATAAAGTTCAATTGAAGTGAATAGTTAAAAATACCTAAATCATCTCTCCACATACTGACATTATACAATGATAAATAAGCAAAGTCTACAAAAACAAAAACAAAAAAAAAAAAAAAACTTAAGTATTATGCCTATATTCATTTTTATGCAAAAATGAAAATGAACTTTCTCAACAAATTGATGTTTTAGAGACTGAGATCTTACCTTAATTAGCAACTTTGAAAAGACAGAGAACTATCGACACTGAACAATCTACAAATATGAGGAGTAATGCTAAGTATTATTTATAAGTTCATACCATTCACAAAGTACTTTTCAAGTAACATAGCTCAACATAATTCAACCAATGCTTAGCAATCTAGTTAAAAGTGATTTACATACTTTTGTAAATATAACTAATATACATACTATGTTTTGAGATACTAGCTAGTTAAACTTCAAATTCACGAGTAATTAGTTTACTTATGGTATTGGATATTTAGGCATTCATTCAACTATACCCCACCGTTACTTTGATATGGAGCAACAAGGGAAATAAGAAGCAAAAAATCCTAGACGACATTGGTAAAAGTAAAGCCCTATTTTTTATCAATCAAATTTATGCATAGCAAAAACAAAGCCCTATTTTTTTCTCGTGCATCTTCACATAAGAGACAATGGGATTGGTGCAAAATGAAAAAGGAGAGTTAACAGTCACAACATTTGGTTCAACAATCAAGAATTTCAGTTGGGGTCTGAAATGAACCCCTCTTGAATATGCAGTATCAGCTTCTTCAAGGACTCGCTGTTTGAGCTTATGCTAGGTCTGTGTTCATGAATCTTAAATTTCAATCATTTGGAGTAAAAAATACCATCTGCAAGACAGAAGTCTCATGGAAAATTATAGCCAAAAAAAATAAAGAAAAAAACACACCACAATACATAGAACAAAGCTTGGAAATGCAAAACACAATCAATTACCACTTGGAATAGCCAGAACAGTGGCTGGGAATGCAATACAAAAGTAAAGATTGACTATACATAATCTCTCCATTGCTCAATGAGCTCTCTAGACATTTCTAGCACTAAGAAGCATTTATACAAACACATGAGCAAACTTAGGAGAAAAGCGAATAGAATTAGGAGGAAAGCAGAGGTAGCTATGAAAGAATAAAGATGATTCATTGTTAAACCTTTACGAAGAACTAATCCTCTCTACTTCAGCATCCATGCAAGGTCCAACTCAGCAAGCATAAGAAGCTTTTCTCAACATCACATTCCAGAATGCTCTACTATGTTCCTCACGCCAACTCACTGGAAACAACTCACCTTTAGCATGATTTGTGGATAGATTTTTGTGTTGACAATTCCAAAAACCTACCTTTTGTGGTTAACAAATTTAGGAGTTATATTCTGGAAAATGCATTAGAGATTCTCACTCTAATCACACATCTACACTAGTATTCCCATTTATTGCTTTCCTTATAGAATTTAATTTTTGGAAAGTTTCTTCTTCATTATCGCACTATATGTAAGAGAGAAATTCAGCCTTCTGGGACCATCTTTTGAATAATAGAAAATAACGATTTTTCTTCATATTTTCACATTAGCTAATTTCTCTTTAAAATCAAATTCAAGAATAAAGTTGGATTGCCAAATAACAGCAAAATTAAATTATTTAAAATTAAGATTTATGCCTAGCAGATCACACCAAACAACAACATAAAATTTTCAAAACAACAACACAAAAAGCAATCGAAGGAATGAGAGATGGTTGAACTTTTGAAGCACAAAGCAGTCGAATGAAGCAGAAGGTTGTAATTTTGCATCAGTCCACGAGCTCGAATGAAGGAGAAGATCACACAAAACCCAGTTGAACGTGAAGGAGAAGTCTATACACAAAACCCAATCGAACACGAAGGAGAAGACTATGGACAAAACGCAGTCGAACGCAGAGGAGAAGGAAAAAAAAAGAAGCGGAAAAGAAAAATGAAAGAGAAGGTCCACAAGCTCCAGAGATTTGCAAAGAGAAGCTGTAGAGAGAGAACGAAGGAGAAGAATGAAAGAGATGAAGATTTTGAGCGCCCTAATGAAAGAGGGGAGGATTTCGACGGGCGCCAAAATGTTTGTTTCTATAGGGTTTTATAATAAAAGCAATGCTGAAATGCTATAACTATACAATATATATCCTAATAAAAACATCTTACTTTATCATAAATTATTTGTTTTCCTTTCTCTTCTCCAAAATGATTTAGTTTCCTTCTTCTTATTGAAAACAACTTCATTCTCTTATAAATTTTACAAAATTGTATATTTCAATACCAACCAAAATCTTTTTCTCCTTCTACCATCTATTCTTTTTTTCTCTCTTCGGCAACTACAGGTTTAAGTTCAGTATAATAAAAAAAAAAAAACAAAAATGAGAGAAAAATAATAATAATCAATAGCTTTCCGGCCTATCACAACTATCCCCATTATATTGTTGCCATCAAGTTTTCACAAAGTTTCTGATTTCTTGTATTTGTCTATTAATCTATAGTAATTAAGTAGTGAAGTCTTAATACGTTGATTTTTTATATTTTATTCTTCTTTTTTCTTTTTTCTTTTTTTTTTTAATTCTTCTAATATTTTTCATTTTCGAGCTTCATTTTTTTTTTTTTTTTGTAAAGAATGAATTTTAATTTACTATTTTTTATAATATTTTTAAATTTTTTTTTAATTATAGGTAAGAAACATTGTTGATTTCCACTATGGTTAAGGTACGTTACACATACAATAACAAAATAGTTGAGAAAGAGGTCTACGAAGGTGCTTCGATTATTTACGACATGAATAGTAAAAGCGTGAAGCAATCTGAGTCGTCAGAGCCGACAGGTCGTTTCAAAAATCAATTTCCAGGTTCAACTTCTACTTCCATAGTAAACGAGCAGCCTCCTGCAATCAACGAAGCTCCACCTAACAACAACAATGAAAATGTGGCGCCAGTGGCCGATGGAGCTCGAGATAGAATTTGGCCAATAGCAGTGATCGAAAATGTAATTGGAGCATGTAGTCGGCCATTTGTGAAGCAATTAACGAAAAGCGACATGTCAGATGGGCTAGGGCGATTGACACTTCAAAAGGAATTTGTGAATCGTCATTTGGTTCCAATGTTCAATGATGATGAGGATTTGATTCACGGGATTGATGTTATAGTTTTTGATAGTGAAGGGAGACAATACAACATGACGTTCAAGATTTGGTCTTCTAAGCTTTATGTGCTCACGAAAGGTTGGAAGGAGTTTTACCAGACTAATAATTTATTGCAATCTGGTGAGTATGTCACCGTTTGGATGTTCCGACATGTCGTTAATCACAAGCTTTGCTTTGCTATCATTCAAGGAAGGGTTGAAGGGCCTTGAGCTTCGTGGTAAATGGGCCCCCATTATTGGATCTTGACCAAATGGGGTGCACTTAATGCCCCTTTTTCATTACATAGTAGGAAAAGAATTTTTTTAAAAATTGCCATGTGGCAGATGTTGGTTGGGTGTTGTCTGGGGTCATCGGAGTTTTTTTTCATTGTTTATTAATATTCTTTTAAATTAGTCAAATAAGGGAGAAATTATTCCATTTAGTCCTTTATTTTAGTTCGATATCAATAAAAATGTCATAGGCAGCTAGTCCAGCATCACTCTTTATTCACTGGATTGGCTCTCAATCTCTCTCTTTTTTAAACCTGTTATCAAACTATACATACATTACATACCAACATAGATAATATATACAAAAATATTATATTAAATCTTTTATTTATGTTAAGCACGTACTATACAATAGATAGAAATATATATAATATGTAATAGAAAGTAATTAAGACGATATTGGCTAAGCATTTAGCCTCGCTACTTTTTTCCTTCATAATGTAAAATCTTACAAAATTGTAATAGATAATAAACCGTATAATTCCTTTAATATAATATATACCGGCCTTGTAGTAATTCTACTCATAGTATTAAATTTTCGTCAATATGTCGAAATTTCTATCAAATTTTTTGTAAAATCAAGACCTCGATATTTACGTCGACATCGATATTTAAACTTTGATTCTACTATTGTCTCTAATATCAATTATAGATACACAAAAACATATGCGTAATATATAAAATACATAAAATAGAACTAGGATCAGGTTACATTATTGTTTATATAATTTTAATAACCAAAAATCAAGAAGATAACCCTTGATTTGATTCAATTTAGTGAAATTTTTTTACCTTTCCATAGAAATAACATGAATGTTGGTCACAATAGCAAAAAGAAGGAAAAAGCTCGGATAATTAAAGAATTTGAAGTTGTGAAAACATAGCTAGGAGTGTTCAAATGACTAACAACTTCAATAACCTAGACTATCCAACTCAATCTGTTAGTTTTATTCTCGAGTTGAGTTGGGTCAACTTTTTTCTATTTTTGTTGGGCTAGATTGGATTTCGGGTTGAATAATTTTTTTTTGAGTTGACCCAACTTAACTTGAATTACATATATATTATAAGTTTTAATTTTTAAAGTTTAGCTCTATGTTGAATGTTTTTTTAAATGTTTTTCTTTTAGGATTGTTAGACTGTTTATCTTTGCTTAAAGTTTGAACTAATAGATATCATGAAATTTTGGTATTTAACATTTAAGTTTTATGAGATTTTAGTTATTGATTAATCATGTGTTGTAAGAAAAAAAATAATAACCTAACAACCCAAGTTTTAGGGGTTAGGTTGGAGACCCTGTTCGGGTCTTTCGAGTATACAACCCAACCAACTCGAATTTTCGATTTGGTCCAAAAGTTCACCCAACCCAACCTGTGTGCTTCTCCAAACATAACCTTAGGTTAGTTTGGCTCTTAAAAAGTGCCGATAACCCTCTCCATTTGAAAAGGGCAGCAAAATTGATCAAGCGTGGTGGGCATGAGGAACCGACATAGGTAGTGGCAAATCTAGAACTTTATGTCAAGGGGCACAAATTCATATAGACGCTTTTTTTCTTTCTAAACATATATAAGGTTGGATTACTAATTACAAGTTTAGTCTTGAAGTTATTCGATTTGAATATATTTAAATGTGTATGATAGGCCCCTAAGTTTTCAATTTTAGTTTGTAATCAATAGATATTTGAACTTTTAATTAGGTATGTTGATACCAAAAATTGGATGAGCTAAATATGCTTTTGATCCTCTCGTGACAACAACCAAGAATTTGTAATTTAAGGAAGAACGCTACCTGCACAAGACAAGAAAGCTTTGCACACTGCTTTGCACACTGATGCGGTGTTTGCCACACAAGTACTGATGCTTAAGTTAGCAAGAAAATAATGTAGCAAGTATAGTAATCTAGAAACTTATTTCCCTTGGTGTCTCCTTTCTCTATTTATAGAGTTTCCTTGAACTAGCCTCTTCCTTTTAGAGTTTCCGAGCTGTCCTCTAGGTTAAAGCCCCTTCCTTGAGCTCATCCTCTTATATGGCCCTCACTTGGGGTGTTTTAATTGGGTCAGCCTCAGCATAGGTCAAAGCCCATGTCACTTTATACCTCATGGCCTTGTCTTGCCTTGGATTTAGTCATCTGGCCCATAACATTATTGTTATTCTCGTTCTTTTACGCTTTTTCCCTTAGGCCCAAAATTACCCATAACATTAGTCCCCTCCTAAAATTGGTTTCATGGATCAACTATCTGCTGGTTGCTCATGTTGATGCCAGCTTGGGAGTATAGCTCTAATCCTGGTTGCTTCTTTGACTGCCATGTCCCTTTTATTAAAATGGCATGTCGACCTTGTTTTGTCGGCATAACCATATCAAACTTAGCTCCTCCAAGATCCTTCACAGATCTCTGTCTACGCCAAGAATATCTAACTTGGTTTTTTTTTTTTTAATATTCAACTAGGTTCCTAACGCGCATCTACCACAACTAAGTAGTGTATTTACCCAGTAAGCCAAATTAAAAATATTGGTTAAATCGTTATTGTATTTACCCAGTTTTTCCTAATTTTTCATCCTCTTACATTTAAGTAGAGTTAGCTTGCCTGTTCTTTTTTTACAATGGGCTTTGGTCTTTAATTCAAATCCGACCTAAGTTTCTCACCCAAATTTTGGATTTGCACTTTTTTAATGTCACTTTGATCCTTTTCCACCTACTATTCCCTCATTAGACAGTTTGGTCATCCTCAAACATTTTCTTCTTCTATAAAAAAACACACTACTAGTTGCCTATCAAAAGAGTTATCACATCCTTACAACTCAAATCTCCACATGTCATCCCCCTGATGGTCGGCGTCGACATTGGACCCAACACCATACTTTTCTTGTTTTCTTCATGTTACCTCTTTTCTCATTTGCAAGTACTTGATGGGAAGTCTCCCCTGCCACTCTTAGTTGACCTCAGTTGTAAAGCAAGTCCACTTTTTTTTCTTCAAATTTCAAATTTTAAATTCCCTCCAACTCTTGCCTATAAATTCGGTGATCTTCTCCCTCTTCCTCCTTCATCTTCCTTCCTCATTTCCTAAGGTAATCTTCTTACTTGTATCCTTTCTTTTACTTAATCTCTTTTTTCATGACAAGCAAGGATAGTGTGAATTGGACATCACTAGATGAGGATGAATTCTTTGAGCAATGATTCTTCCAATTTTGCTCATGATGGGGATAGTTCCACTTTTGAGGAATTTGAGATAGAAGCTGAAGCACATTACTTGGTTTTATCATCTTCGGTGACTGAGGCTCAACTTGAGCTTTTATAGTACAAACATGATATCCAAAAGGATAACTTTGCAACAAATAATTAGCTATATAATATTTAAAAAGAAAAAACTTTCACTTATTTCACTATGAAAAAATCTTTAAAATAGATATTTTTAAGAGAAATTATTATAAATAGAAAAATATTAAACTATTTATAAATATAGAAAAATTTTAGTGTCTATCAGCGATAGAATTCTAGGATAGAAGTCTTTCGTTTTCTATAATAAATAAATATCTAAATTATTTTATTATTTTATTAATGAAAATTTAGTTAGAGATAGTAGAGCTTAGAAAGGCCCTAAATATCAATCCCACATAAAGAAAACCATTCAAATATTTTTAATAATAAATATTTATTATTTTATTCTTCAAACTCTAGTTAGGAATATATATTGGTAGACATAAAAATCTATTTCTAATATATCTATAACTAAGATTATTCAACCTATGTCTCAATTTCACATAAAAGAATAAAAAAGTTACATTAAATGAAAAATAAATATGAAGAAGATGGATCTTCATATGCCCCCTTCTCCCTCATACATTTTATGGCCACCATTGTTAAAAGTACGCGCGTGTATGTGTGTGTATATATATATATATATAGAGGGGTAAGTATAAGGAGTAGTACTTTTAATAATAATAACTAAGTGTATATCAATAGCAAGTATAGCAAAATTAAAAATTAAAATTATCTATATAATTAAAATTACTGCATATGCCCATATAATCATAATCATCAAATAAAATGGGCAAAAAGAAAAATCAAAAGTTTCTCCCCTTTAACCCCTTTTAGATAATACTAATTAAAAACACAAGTGTTGCACGTGAAATTTGTAGCTTTAATTTAAAACATAAAAAACATAAACATTAATACAATTATAAAAGGGCTCTTTTCAAATATAAAAAAAATGAGCCAAACTATTTACAAATATAGAAAATTTTTGCAGTCGATCACTGATAGATCGCGATAGAATTCTATCGCTTTCTATCATTCAGACGATAGAATTTATTTACTTGAGCGATAGAAAGCGATAGAATTCTATCGCAGTCTATCACTGATAGATAGTTAAATTTTTCTATATTTATAAATAGTTTGATATTTTTTCTGTTTATAGTAATTTTCTATTATAAAATTTTAAAATAGAAAAAACTTTTGGTTCATAAAATTGGGAGTTTGTTTCAAATTAGAGGTTTCAAAATCGATGAAGTTTTTAACATTTAAAAATTGCTAAATTTTAGTCTATTTACTAACTAAAGTCATTAAATATTAATTGATGGTGTTGGTGTGGCTTTTTTAAAAAAAAAATAATAAAATAAATATTTTTTTCTCTCTCTTCTCCCCCTGCTATTCTCATCTTCTTTCTCATCCTCATTTTATGAAATAAAGGGATAGCATCAACTCTAGAAGCAGTATGGTTATGGAAGGTTTACTATTATTAATTATTAAGTTTATTATTTCTTAATTATTGTTTATTTTAACAATGTTATGTATTTTTTTTCTTCTAAATAATGACTTCTTTAACATGGTAACAAAATTAAATATAGGTCTAAATTTAATTTTAATAATAGTTATAAATTTAATTTTTTTTAAAGTATCTACAGATTTTTTTTCTTTTCTAAAAATAATTAGAATATTATTATAAGATATAATTTTTTTCTCTAACATAATTTATTTAGACTCACCTACACTAAATGAGATGTTGATTGTTGTTGTTGTTATTATTTTGAAAAGAGATGGGAAGGTGTTGAATTAGATACTAAGTACAAATATTAATTTTTTAAACTCAAATTATTTTTGTAACATTTTCTCGATAAAATTTAATTTCTGTCATCTTTTTAATTCATAAAATTTGAACTAAAAAAAGAGCTAAAGTTAATTTATAGTTTAATATAAAATAAACGCACCAAGTAGAATCCGGAATTACAATGAAAGAGAAGAACATAAAATTGATGTGAATTACTGAGAAAATTAGTATTTGTGTTCCTTTTGCTTTATCCTAGCTCAGGTATCTAGAAATAATTTTTATTATATCTCATTTACCGCATGATCGAACTTTATGCGCTCTATCAGGAAAAATCACATCATGTATTCGGATGACAATCTATGTTATGTCACTTCGTAATTATCGTAACTCACTTTTAATTCTCTCGCTACTCTTCAATAACACGTAGATCTCATCTTTGTAGCACTCTTCAGTTGTATTTACTACATTCCTAACAAACGTTGAGGATTATGTAAATAAATTGCTTTGGAAAATCTTCTAAAGAAGGTTTGGTTTGATCAACAAAATAAAGCTATTAATTAAGACAAAATTAGAAAAGAGAAAATCTATAAATAATCAAACTGATGTTGCTATTCTCAACTTGACTTAGTCTTTCTCTTCATTCTTTTGATAGTTCACAAATGGAGTCTTGACTTTGTTGTTTATATATGTCTAGAGAGGAGGAGGAGAAAAGACTCATCTGGTTTTGGTTTTGTTTTTGTTTTTTTTTTTTAACATATTTATTATCACAATATTTAATTTAATTAATAGTTAGAATTTGTAATACTGTGTTTTGGTTTTCAAAACCTTTTTTCAAACATTAATTGTACTCAATTTAAAATACTTAATTTAACATTAATTTAGGATTGTGGGGTATAATGCTCTTGAGTATCACGGTTTTAACATTAATAAATATTTGATTGTTGATAATTGGAACTTATTTGAGTAGTTGATTTTTTTATTGGTAATTGATAATAAGATATTAATAACAATAATAATATACAAATATAAAAACGAGAATTTTCACAGATAAATAAAATGTCAAACTATTTACAAAAAATAGTAAAAGAAAAATACTGATAAACATTGATAGAAATGATAGTCTATCGCAACTATCTAAAAATTTTGCTATTTTGTGTAAATAATTTTCCTTATTTTTCTATTTTTAAAAATTCCTCATATTGAAATGAATAGGAAAATTACTATGAACAGAAAAAATATCAAACTATTTACAAATATAGAAAAATTTCAGTGTATATCCGCGATAGGTCTCGATAGAATTCTATCGCGGTCTATCGCGGATAGAAAGTAAGATTTTTCTATATTTATAAATAGTTTGACTCATTTTTTTATATTTAAAAGCAGTCTAAATAAATAAATAACTACAAAAATAATAATAATAATCTTGTTACACATTTCTAGAAAGTAAATTAGGGAGGTTAATTAAAAATAATTAAATTTTACTAATTCTATTTGTTTAAATAATAAATAGATAATGCAATGAGGGTTACATATTTACTTTTGTAAAATAATTAATACTTGAATATAAAAAAAGTATTAGAGAATTATAATTATTATGAAATGACATAACCGATAAGAAAAGTTATTTTAAATGACAAAACTGCTGAAAATACGATAGATTACTATCTGTATTGCGATAGATTACAAATAGACACATATAGTAGTCTATTGCGGTCTATCGGAAATAAACAGTAAAATTTTGTTATATTTGTAAATATTTTAGTTTATTTTCCTATATTTGAAAACAACCCTAGCTGTAATGTAATAAAATGGTATTTAAGATGATATTTTCGTCTAAAAATGTTTTCAAAAAATCTTGCTTTTTAATATAAACATAGATATTATAGATATATGTATAGATACAGACCTAGATTATAGATATAGATATAATTATAATGTAACATCAAATAAATATATGAATTTACTAATTTGATGTTACATTATAATTATAATTATAATTATAATTAAAAGAAAAATCTTTAACTTAGTTGAAGAATGAAATGACAAAATTTCTACGACTTTATTCTCCATAGTCCATACGAAATATTGTTGATGATTAAATTTTAATTTATTATTTTAATTAAATATTACAAGTTCAATGAGACATTAAGTTACAAAATTATTTTCTCAAACAGGAGTTTATAATAGATCACTAAATTTTTATTTTGTCAAAAAATATTATAAACAAACATAATACATTGATTCTAAAAGAAAAAAAAAATGATCATAGCTATACACTCATATTTCTTGTAATGTCCCGAGTTTATGAAGGGGACATGAATGAACTGAGATCACATTCAAATGAGATGGATTATGAGAAGATGAAAGTATGGTTAAGAAATGCTTAAAAGAATTGAAAGGTGCACCTTCCTTTTCGGTGGCTCAATCATAAGAACTCCAAAATTAGCGGCTTAACTCAAGTACTCCTACGTTGGGATTAATTTTCACTTTTAGAAGCATTCAAGACAAGGGATGGGGATTAGTTTTCACTCTTAGAAGCATTCAAGACAAGGGAGGATGACATCTCTAGGATGCATGGGGAATGCTGGGGCCATCAGTTGCCGAATTCGGATTCTGAATCCTGGACTTGGGGCATTACATTTCTATAAATAAATTTTCTCTCCAAACAATTAACTAAAGGCAATCCGTAGATTTCTTTAAGGGAAAAATATACTTTTGGTCCCTAAGGGTTGAGTTTGATGTCTATTTGGTCCTCGAAGTTTCAAAACAGACACTTTAGTTTCTTAAGTTTGAAAAATAGTTCTAAATGGCCTCTGATGTTAAGTTGACGTTAGTTAACTAACGGAATCATGATGTGACATAGTTGAATAGACATTTTAAAGTATATGGCAATATCTATTAATTTTATATTTTATTAATATTTATATGGGTCTTCTCTCTCCTTCCTCTTCTACTATGGTTTTTCATTTTCCAATCAGCCATCATGGTCTAGATTTCAAACAGTTCACTATCAATCACTCATTGTTCTTCTCGTCGACGATTTTTAAGGCCTCTCTGTACATATGAATCTCCCATTCCCAAATTGAATTCTGGTTATATGAATAATATTACCAAAAATATCAGAAAATACATAACCTTGTATACATGAAAGAATCTGAGCCCAACGACTTCACGTGTTTTCCTTTAAGACAATTTTACTCACTCTAATGCTTGAGTTTCATGAGTAATTGTCTTCAGAATAGATTACCTTTCTTATGGAAGCAGCACTTCGTTCACAAGATCAAACGAACTCTATTTTGTGGAAATAAAATGAATTTCATAGATTTTATAAAAAGGAAGAAAGTTTCAATGAGAGGAAAATGCTTATGAAAAAAGGGTTGAAAACCAATTTGAAGAAGAGACATATTTATAGACTAATTCGTAGCCCTTCGAATAGTCGTGTCTCTTCTTCAATTTAATTATTTATGAAAAGACATGTTGATTCATGAAATAATTAATGCAACTTAACACTAATGGTCACATATCATTTATTCCAAAAATTCCTACTATAAAAACAAAAAATAAACCAAAGTATCTATAATAAAAATTAACCCAAAATGACATGAGATAAAGAAGGTAATTCCCTACTGCCATGAATTGTTTCTTAACATTCTTCTCATTAAACCTAGCAAGTAATATGACCTTAAAATAAAATTAAGAAAAACAGAGAATTTTGATATATGATTTTCTCTATAGCCCCCACTTTAAGAATCTTTCAACAAGTTGAGAAAACTAGTACCAACAGAAAATATATTGAAATAGTGTTAAAATAGAAATAGCTACAAGACTCGCAATTTATTACACAATCCTAGAAGATGAATTGCACATAAACAAACTGGTTTCGGACTTCAAAATTATTCAAGTTTTATGGCTCCAAGACGATTGTTTTTGCTCTCTAGGAATTATGGAGGGGTATGCATTGGAACCGATCAAAACCACACCTCCTTTGAAAGATACCAAGATGTAGCAAGAAACAACTATCTTAAACAGCTAGCTGGAAAAAAAACCCAAGTTCTAAATTCAAGATCAAAACCACACCTCCTTTGAAAGATACCAAGATGTAGCAAGAAACAACTATCTTAAACAGCTAGCTGGAAAAAAAACCCAAGTTCTAAATTCAATCGAGAGCTTTATTAGTGAGAGGAAACTTGGCTTGGTCTTTTATATGTCAATAAGGGCCAAATTTGAAGTGTGTTGAGAGTTCATGAGTGAGCTCCGTAGGGCTCATTTAATAACGTTTTCGTTCCCTGTTCTCTGTTTCTTGTTTCTTCTTTTTTGAGAACAAAAAACAAGAATATGTTTGATAAAATTCTTGTTCCTATTTTTTTTAAAAAAAGATACAAAAACAGAAATTTGTTTGATAACTATTTTTTTTTTAACAATATAATATATAGAACAAAAAGATATGTCATACATTAAACATCAGAAAAGATATTATCAAAAGTTTATGTCATCTAATACGTGTAAATCTCGATGACAACTAAATATAATAACAAAGTTGTATCCTATCCTTCATATATGTTGCCCAAATTTGATCGGCACTGTCATCTCTAACTCGAGTCATTTGTCTTAAACGATGTCGAGTCAAATTCAACTTAATTATATTATTATGCAAATGTCATGGTTATAAAATATTAAAGTTAAGCTAAATGAATGTCCTAGTCATCAAAATTTATATATTGTAAAATTCTACTAGATTTCATACATACTAAAAAATATATAATAATATATAAACATGCATATTGCAAAATTTAATACTCAAAAGTTGATATATAAAAAACTTAATATACATATTAAAAATTAAAATAATATATAAAATTTAAATTAAAATAAAATATAAATATAACAGAATTATTTTTGTAATAAAAACATAAATTAAATATAAAAGATGAAAATAAATATAAAACAAAATAAAAGTGCCCATCTACAGAATTATTTTTGTAAATAAAAAATTAATAAATTAAATATAAAAGATGAAAATAAATATAAAACAAAATAAAAGTGCCCATCTTGGAAATTGACATTTGAAATATAAAAAAATTAATTTACATATTGAAAATTAAAATAATATATAAATCTAAATATTGAAGAATTTTAAATTTTAAAATTAAAATAAAATATAAATATAGCAGAATTATTTTTGTAAATAACAAAATTAATAAAAATAAATAAATAAAATATAAAGATGGAAATAAATATAAAAAAAAAAAAGTGTCCAGTAAGGAAGTTCAACACACAACCAATGGGTGTAAAGATAGTATAAGCATGCATGACTACCAATAAGCTAAGGATAAGTTTTGATGTAAAGAAGAAACAATATTGTATAAAATATAAACAGAACAGAGAGAAACTACTGTAGTTTCTCAAATTTGGCCCCATTTTTCAAAAACATTTTTCAAATTCTATAAACAAGAAATGGGAATAGTTATCAAACAAGTCAGATTCTTAAAATGTGAGAAACAGAAACAGGAAATAGGAATGTTATTAAATGGGCTCTTAATTTCCTTAGGTTTTGATAGCTGATTGAAAATGGGTAGGAAGGGGGGAAGACAAAGGAATAAGAAGGGAAGATAGAGGGATGAGATAAAAAAAAGACCAAACATTAATATAAAATAAATAAATATTGTCACATTCTTTAAAAATGTCATTCTCATCCTGCCACGTCACTCTACACTAATGGTCAATTTAACTCCAACGACCATTTAAAATTATTTTCTAAATGTGAGGGACTAAAGTATTCGTTTTGAAACCTTAAGGACCAAATAGACACTATTCTCAAACCTCGGGCACCAAGAGTGTATTTTGCCCTTTGTTTAAGCATGCATTAAAAAAATTACGTTTTTCTAAAAAAGAATGGCATAAGTGTAATAAGTATAAATTTAGAAGGGTATAGTAGTTGAATTTTTTTTTAAAAAAAATCCTTATTTTTTAATATAATATAGATATAGATCATTTTTAGATAAAATAATTTTTTTTCTCATGAATATCTATTATCATTTAACTTGAATGGCAGGTTTTAGATAGTATGATATATATGTTTTTTGAAAATCTATTATCATTTAATGTGAATGCCAAAAAAATAGGGGCAAAAAAATTATTTAATGATTTAATGTGAAATTACCTTAGATATCTCTATAACCATTAACTAAAAAGGGCAAAAGGGAAAATCAAAAGCTCTTCCCGCTTGGCCTCTTTTAGATAGTATATATTATTAATCTATATTTTTTGTGTTACGGGTGTTGAAAGAAGTTAAGATGGAAGGTACAATTTTGATAACTCCTACCGACATGTTTCTCATATTCTTATTGAATTTGTTACTGTAGTATGATTGACTGATTTTATTACTTGCAAAGCTTGAACAACATGGTTTGTAACATATCTTGTATTATGTTAGCAACATGTTTCGTGTCATGCTGATTTTGTCGGGAGATCTTTCCCTTATATGTTGTTATGTGCAATGCATGTTTGCTGGTTTCCTTTCCTATCCTTAGCAACGTGTCTTATATTATGTCAAGCAACATGTCTTGTATGATGTCAAGCAAGATGTTACATGATGGGCAGACTCTGGCAAAAAATATTTTTTCTTATATGTATATATGTCTTGCACAAATTTGTTGGTACTCTTTCTTTTTCTTTTTCTTGTAATGAGGGTATCTCATAGAAAGCTTAGTAGAAGCTTCACTGTGGAAGTCAGGAGAGCTCAAACTTAGGGGAACCGTAAGCATTGAAACTGAATAGTAAGTTATACGTGAGTCACCAAAGAGGGAATCTATCAGATAAGTACTTTGTTGTGATAATTAAATTCTTGATATAGTGAAGTTTCTTTCGACTAGGCACACGTCTCCTTAGAAGTAGGTGATATTACACCGAACTAGGTTACCAATCTTTGTGTCTCTCTATCTATGTTGTTCTTGTGTTCGATATTAAGTTACTTTGTTTGTCAGTCATCATACTTGACATTTGTATTAAAAAGAATTTAGAAAAGTGCAAAGAAAAATAATTGATATTTATAGGACATTGACATTTTTAGTTTTACATGAAGAAAAGGTAGGATATACTATTAATTGTAATGTGCTTTTTATTTTTTTGTTTGAGAGAAAAAAAATATGATAAGTATAGGAATCATTAATTTTTTTTTTTTTTTTATAAAGAAAAATGGTATAGGAATATTAGCAATTTTGTGCCGATAAAAAATAGCAATTTTGATACGTTAGTAAAAATTATTAGTAGAAGAATGTGAACAAATAGTAAAATAATGGTGTGATATTTATATTGGGAAAAGCTCCTAAAATGATCATATATACTTTAATTTTCGAAATATTTATATTTAACTCAATATTTTATTTTGATATGTATTATGAATAGAAAGAAGCACATGTATATTAACTCAATTATGAAGTAATTAATAAATTAATGAAAAAAAAAGAAATTAAATAGATGGGAATATGGCATCAAGGAGCAAGAAGGACAAATTTAGAAATAAAAACAAAGAAAAAAAACTATACTAATTAGCTATTAACTCATCCTACGTGGAAGATAGAACCTTTTCAATAACAAAATTATAAAATTGAGTTATGTATTTTCGTCACAAAGTAGGGACAGGGCAAGTGCATTTCTACTTTTTGCTGTACAAGCTGGCAGTATAAAGTGGGCCCAACTATTAGAGAGCCAAGCAAAGTGGGGTCCATTTCACTTGTATTATATATTAAAATTTTTGAATAAAAACACGTCTTAGTTCCTATATTTTGAATATTTTAAAAGCATTATACTCAAAACTTAAATTTAAAATTTTACTACATAATTATAAGAATTACTACTTTTTTAGGATTCAGAATTATGAGTGAAAGGAAGGCTAAAAGGAGGGCTTTGTCACCCAACATAAGATTATGTCATGCTAAATATGCTTAACTTTGAAGTTCCTATGATGGAGTTATGGAAAATAATGTGTAATTTGTTGGTATAAATAGTAACTTTCAATTCTTTTAAACTTTTCTTAATCATACTTTTATGTACTCAAGATCCCTCTCAGTCAGATGTGATCTCGGCTCATTCATGTTCCCTTCTTGAACTCGGGTCGTTACATGTGGAAGGGTACATGAATGAATCAAGATCACATCTGAATGAGAGAGATCATGAGAATATGAAAGTATGGTTAAGAAAGGCTTAAAAGAAATGAAAGTTACTAGTTATACCAATAAGGTGCACTTTCTTTTTTGGTGGCTCAATCAAAGGAACTCCAAAATTAAGCGTGTTTAACCTAGAAGAATCTTATGAATTGTAGATTAAATAAATGGAAATAAAAAATTACCATAGATCGAAAGCAATATTTATACCTAAGAAAGCAAAAAGCAAAAGCAAAATGTCCTTTTTGGGAAAGAAAAATAAAAGAAAATGAGCCAATCAAAGAACCACAAGAATCACCACCCAAGCGTGTACATAAAAAAAAGGCGCCTGATCTCTGACCTATGAAATATTACCCAATCAAATTCATAACTTTACCTTTTTGCCTTTCTTTGCATTTCATTAACTAAGGCTTGAATGTTTGTTAGGTATCTTTCGCATTCCATGCCCTAATTCCCATTCCTTTTGTTTCTAATCCATTCTTTCTTAGGCATTTTATTATCAAGTTCTTAGAGAGATTATAGATGTGCCAAAAATGGTAGTTACTTGTTGGGGCTTCTCAAGAGTTCTTTCGTATAATATGGATTGATCGACTAATACAAAATATTTATAATAAATAACCAGGAAAGAAAGGTTTATGAACAAAAACTTCTTTAAGTAAGATTTAATTTTAAATATAGATTTAAAAAGTGAAATGGATGTTATAAGTTTAAAAAAAATTAAATAAATGAATGTTAGCAAAATTGAGCTTGACTTAGTGGTATTTGCATGTTTAAAAACAAATCATACAGGGTTAAATTATAGTTTGATATATGAACTTTTAAATTTTTGTCAATTTGGTCTCTATATGTGACATCCATATAGACATCATTGATTTTTAATTATTTGAAACAATTTCAGGCAAAGCCATTGTAAAATGCAAAAAGAAATGAATGAAAGTTTGAACAAATGAATAATTATAAAGAAAAAGAACTCTCTAGACATATCCTTAGAAGAACGTACGTGTGAAACGAAGAAGAAGAGTACGAAAAAAAACTCTAGTACCATAACACTTGTAATGTTGAGAGTATAAAGTTTTATTAATCAACAATTAAAACTCTTACTAATACAACTCTAAACATATATAGGGAGAATAACATAAACTAACCAATTGATAACGATATGATATTAAATTTTCCTTCACTCATTAGCCCAAGGGGTCAAATAAGTGATTTGAAATAGTATTAGAATAAATGTTCCAACAATATTATTTCCTCCCCAACTAATAGTCTAGAGTTCGAATTATTAAAAAAAAAAAAAAAAGAAGAAGAAGAAGTCCATAACCAATAAAGTTTACAAACATCCTCTTTATTTTGTTATACTTAATCTTCAACCACATTTGTTATATTTTTTTAAAAAATCGAGACTAGATTGTGTCAAAATAAAAGTATTCAAAAGAAAAGCTGTGGATTACTTGTCTGAAATGTGGGCTGCTTCATCCCCATTTTGAAGTGAGTGAAGAAGGAAAACGACTGTCATAATCCACTCTGTTTCTAATTATAAAACTAAGCCAGAGCATTCAGATTCCCTGTTGACTTTCAAAATTACCACTCACGAGAAAGTAATCAATCAAAATCATTCCGTATATCAATCGTTAGGCTTTGAATGAATCGAAGTTCTTCGCCAATCCACTCACTCAATTAACTCAAACCCCATCACAACGAAAATCATCCTATCCACAGAACTTTGAAGACAAAAGTGTGGGTCTTTTAGGGCCAGAAAGACGAGTGAGGGTCCACTTGAATGATAATAAGAGAACGTGGGTGGCGTTCTCAGCCGCTCGAGGCTCTTTTCATGTTGGGTAATTTGCACAATCAAAAGTCCCCACCTGCTTCAAGATTAAACAAAACCCCCAAAAGAAAAGAAAAAGAATAAATTATTGCGCTTTCTTTCTGAGTTTCATGTTGTTTTGGTTGTCTTTGTGGAGGTTTTTATTTCTTTGGTAACATTCTTTCTCCCTGTTCTTGTACTGTACTTGATGCACAGTTAACTTCATTGAAGACGAACATTAATTCAAACATCTCATGGCCTTTTATGCCAATGCGTAGGGCTGTTTCTTCTATTTAGATAGACTTCCCCATTTCTTCATCTGCTCTGTAATTTTGTTAAAGTTGAAGCTTTATTGCGTGGACGAACAGGGGCCGTTTTTGAGTTTTGGTGAATTCTTGATTTTCAGTTGTATTCTTTTTGGGTTTAAAAGGATTCGGTTTTGGATAATTAATGGGTTTCTTCTTTCTGTTTGTTTTGTAACGCAGTTTTTAAAAAAAATTAATTTAAACCCAGTAGATCAAGAATGTCGTTTTCATGTTTATCCGAATTCCTCATCGAAATTTAGAAAGTTTCCAGGTCACAAGTTTAATTAGCAGAAAATTTCGGGGTGTAGTTTTTGATTCAGTTATTGACTCTTATTCTATCTTTCTGCTACTATGGTTGAGTCTTCTAAAGGATAAGTAGGGTGGAGAATCTGAAAGATATTCTCGTCTTCTTTTTCTCCATTTCCCGACATTCTCTCCACAATTGCGGCTCTGGGTGTTCGAAAAAACTTCGATTCTGAAGATTGAGCTGAAGAATTGTTCGTCTTGCATTTTGCCGCCACTGGGTTAGCTTAATCTTGCGGCGTGGTTGGTGTAGTGTGATTGTATTGGTGGTGCGGCTGTCAGTGGTTCGTACACAGGTTAATGAGCTTTGGCGCGTGAACCTGATGAATTTTGCGGCAATTCTTGTGACGCGCTGTATTTCATTTCCGTATTTACTCTAATGGGTTGCGTTTATTCGAGGGTTTGTATTGGTGAGGCTACAACTCCAAGATCTTCGAGAATTGCCGAAACCCAAAATGCCAAAACCGCCACTGAAATCGATACGATCTCTTCTTCGTCTTCCGATAGTCGAGAAGGCGAAATCGGCGACCAACTAAATCGATTGAATTCAAACAACAGAGATTCAGAAGCTGGAATCACGAGACTCTCGAGAGTTTCGTCCCAGTTCTTGCCCGCCGAGGGGTCTCGAACCGTCAAAGTTCCTTCTGGAAACTTCGAGTTGCGATATTCGTTTCTTTCTCAAAGAGGGTATTATCCCGATGCCCTTGATAAGGCGAATCAAGACAGTTTTTGCATCCACACCCCATTTGGAAACAACCCAGATGACCATTTCTTTGGGGTTTTCGATGGGCATGGGGAATTCGGAGCACAGTGCTCGCAGTTTGTTAAACGGAAGCTCTGTGAAAATTTGCTCAGGAATAGTAGGTTCCACAGTGATGCAGTTGAGGCTTGCCATGCGGCCTATTTAACAACTAATTCACAGTTACACGCAGATATCTTGGATGATAGCATGAGTGGTACTACTTCTATTACTGTTTTAGTTAGAGGTAGGACTATATATGTTGCTAATTCGGGTGATTCAAGAGCTGTTATAGCAGAGCGGAGAGGGAAGGAAGTTGTGGCTGTTGACCTCTCGATCGACCAAACTCCGTTTCGAACCGATGAACTCGAACGAGTTAAGCTTTTTGGTGCTAGAGTTCTTACACTTGATCAGATTGAGGGACTGAAGAACCCTGATGTTCAGTGCTGGGGTACTGAAGAAGGAGATGATGGTGATCCTCCTAGGCTTTGGGTGCCTAATGGGATGTACCCTGGCACTGCTTTCACAAGAAGTATTGGTGACTCAATTGCTGAGACTATTGGAGTTGTTGCTACACCTGAAATTGTTGTTCTGGAGCTGACACCGGATCATCCTTTCTTTGTTGTTGCTAGTGATGGTGTATTCGAGTTTCTTTCGAGCCAAACCGTGGTCGACATGGTAATGTACTCTATGATATGTTTAATGTACTCCATAATGTGTTTGTTTTTTGTCCAAAGCAAGTGATATTTGTTGCCAATTCTTGATTGATTACTGCTTAAGGAACTAGTGAATGATAAAGCTTTCTTGTACATAATATGGAATCTCCTTCATTCTTTGGCATTTGTTTCCCTCAATGCTCCTCTATTTGCTGTATCTTCCAGGTTTCTAAATATAAAGATCCCCGTGATGCTTGTGCTGCAATTGTGGCCGAGTCTTACCGACTTTGGCTTCAATTTGAGACTCGAACAGATGATATCACTATTCTCGTGGTGCATATTAATGGGCTAACCAATGTACGAGGACTTTCCTTATCTTTTTCTCGTTTAAGTTGAAGTTTAGAAAATCCTTAGTTACTGTAGTTTCTTACTTCAACAGATATTTGTTTTATTTGGTTAGACGGTTACTAGTGAATCGACAAGGTCTGGTGGAGGTGGTTTTATTCCATCTGCTATTCCTCAAGTCGTGGAGGTGACAGGATCAGAGTCTCCCTCTACCTTTGGCTGGAATAGAAACAACCGTGCAAGGCAAGATTTGTCAAGGGCACGTCTCCGGGCTATCGAAAATTCCCTAGAGAATGGGCAAGTCTGGATGCCTCCATCTCCAGCTCACAGGAAGTCATGGGAAGAAGAAGTAAGCTCATGTCTTGCTTCTAATATATCTTGATTTTCAAAGAAAATCAGTACAGATTTGTTTCATTTGTTTGTTATTTACTTATTTACCTCGAATGAACCTTTGAGGTGCTGAGTTTTTGGCTTCATACTCCACAGGCACATATTGAACGAGCATTGCACGACCATTTCCTCTTCAGAAAACTAACTGATTCTCAGTGCCAAGTTTTATTAGATTGCATGCAAAAAGTTGAGGTCACACCCGGGCAAATTGTAGTCGAACAAGTAGTTTTCTTTCTTTTTCTTGTTTTTTTTTTTTTCCTTCCCTTGTCATGAAAGCCAACTGCCATCCTTAAATCAAATACATATGTGCAAATGAGAATTTAAGGACAACTATTTTTATATGGTGGATTTTACATGGAAGAATGAAGATGCCAATTGTTTGTTATGTGCACGGCCTGTGTTGGTTTGTAGGGTGGCGAAGGTGACTGTTTTTATGTGGTTGGCAGTGGAGAATTTGAGGTCTTGGCAACCCAGGTTCATATCATTTTTCTTTCTTTTGATCCCTTATATTTCATATTCAAGGCATTTTCTTGAGACTTTATGTTGACTCAATGATATCATCACAATTACAGGAAGAAAGCCACGGAGAGGTTCCTCGGATTCTGCAACACTATACAGCTGAGAAGCTCTCTTCCTTCGGCGAACTGGCTTTGATGTGGGTTTTCTCTTGTTAATGCACGTACTTTATCATCTATGGGTAGTACTTATTTTGTTTAATGAGTTTGTTATGCGTATAATGTATATACCGGTATAACAAACCACTTCAAGCCTCGGTACGTGCTGTGACAAGTGGGACACTTTGGGCTTTGAAAAGACTTTATCATCTATGGTAGTACTTATTTTGTTTAATGAGTTTGTTATGCGTATAATGTACTTCAAGCAGGTATCGTACGTGCTGTGACAAACCACTTCTTTGGTACGTTTGAGAGGGACTTTCGTTTGAAAAGAATTCTTATTATATCAGAATTTTCTAACTTGTCATCTTTGAAATTGCTTCGATCTGTGGACCTTTTGTCGAAGTTAACAATCTTGCAATTGAGTCAAATTGCAGACTCCCTTTCTGAAGTTCACTTCTCAGATGGGGAGCTGATTGTTGATGGGGTAACCTCATTTTTTAACAGCACGTCACTGACAATTTTTATTTTCTTTACAACTCTTCAAGTATTTTTATTTATTTATTTATTTTTGCAGACAGAAGACTTATGTTCACTGCACATTATTCAAAAGGGACAAGTGAGGATTACTTTTGATGCGGAGTTAATGAGCAGTTCAAATGTTTACAGCTTCAATTATGCCAGTCAAAGAGAGGACAATGCTATGCAGAGTGATAACGAGATCTCAGCTATTAGGAAAGAGGGAAGTTATTTTGGCGAATGGGCACTTCTTGGTGAGCGTATCGGCTTCTTACGTGCAGTTGCTGTGGGAGATGTTGTGTGTGCTATTTTAACAAAGGAAAAGTTTGAATCAGTTGTTGGCCCTTTACCAAATCTCTCTCAAGATGATCAAAAGTATATTGCATTTGCTTTTGAGTTGTATGGGCACACTTTTATCATATTTTTTCTTCAGTCATATTCTAGCCTGTACACATTGTTTGACTTCATGTAGGGTGAAAGAACACTCTTCAAACTCTCTCCATCAATCTGCCAAAATTATGGATATTTCAGCTCTTTCAAAAGTTGAGCTCTCTGATCTGGTGAGAATAAATTTTGCTGTTTGTGGTTTTGTTACTGTAACTATGTTTTCCCCCTTTTTCTCCGGAAACTGACACCTTATGTTATCTTCTTTGTTTGTTTTTGTTTATAGGAGTGGAAAATGTGTTTATATTCCACGGAATACAGTGAAATTGGGCTAGTTCGGTTAAGGAACACAGGTTATCTTGTAGTATCTCGTCAATCTTCTTTATAATGGCTATGAATAATGTTCTTTGATGTCTATTTGTCAAGCTGATGGAACTGCCTTGGTGAATTTGAAGCAGAAACTATGCTTAGTTTAAAAAGGTTTACAAGAGAGAAGGTCAAAAGGCTGGGACTTGAAGCACAAGTTTTGAAGGAAAAAAATCTTATGAAGAGCATCAGTTCTTCAGCTTGCGTGCCGCAACTTCTCTGCACATGTTTTGATCAATCACATGCTGGCATATTGCTAAAGACATGCCTTGCTTGTCCTTTGTCTTCGATACTTCATGTCCCACTCGATGAATCTTCTGCACGTTTCTTTGCAGCCTCTCTTGTTATGGCACTGGAAGATTTGCACAAGGTTTGATTCTACGGACTTGCTGTTGGTCCTCTTTTCTTCTTCAATGCCGAATCAATTTTCGCCTTGGATTTTTCTGCAATTTTCTCTTTCTATATCCCCTCTTCATTTGAATTTTCAGCTCGGTGTTCTCCACAGAGGAATCTCCCCTGATGTTCTAATGTTGGATCAAAATGGACGCATACAGGTCTATACCTGCTGTGATTTTTTTTCCTACATGAACATATTTTTCAAGGTCTCTTCTTAAAAAATAGCAGTCCGTAGAACCTCACTTATATTTCTTGTATTCCTCTTATTGCAGTTAGTAGACTTCAGATTTGGGAAAAGAACTTTGGGCGAGAGAACATATACTATTTGCGGGATGGCCGACTTTTTAGCACCCGAGATAGTTCAAGGCAATGGTCATGGTTTTGCTGCTGACAGGTAAAAATGCAATTTTGTTTGCACTTTGATAAGGTCATCTTGAAAATAACTCCCAATGCTTACATAATCATAAATGAGAACATATTCAAGCCATGGTGTGTTATATTGGACTTGGCCACTTTCACTTCACTTGAACTTACAACTCACTAACCACGTTGAAAACGCCCAGGTGGGCAGTGGGAGTCTTAATCTATTTCATGCTGAAAGGTGAAATGCCATTTGGATCGTGGCGACGAAGCGAGCTCGATACTTTTTCAAAGATTGCAAAAGGACAGTTAAGTCTTCCCCAAATTTTCAGTCCTGAAGCAATGGATCTCATCGTCAAGGTAATGCTAGTGATCAACAATCTCCTCTACCCTTTCCCATTCCCATGTACTTTGCTAAGCCAATCATATATAGTAATTTTCACCTTTTGTAATAAAAAATATGATCAGTTACTTGAAGTTGATGAGAAGAAAAGACTTGGAAACGAGAACCAAAACTCTGTTAGAAGTCATCCATGGTTTGATGGCGTTGATTGGAAGGGGATCCATGACGGTACCTTTCCCGTTCCTGAGACAATAACTTCTCGTGTAGCTCAATATTTGGAGAGCTACCCTGAAGATTGCAGTGTTTCTTTAATTAAACCACCTCAAGATCTTGAAGAACAGGATGCCCCCGATTGGATCAACGACTGGTAGAAGTACAACACCGACAAAACTCTCCATCAAAATATGTATGCAGGCTTTTTTCAGGTGGAGTCTGTCTTCTGCTGATCGGTTCCCGTTGTTCTCAGTCAACACGAATCGATAATTTGAGAAATCCTTCGATATAATGCAAGTAAGTTGCATCGTATCAAGTTCATGTGAAGATTAGGTTGGTGAATAGATGTTATTTTTCCCATTTTTGTCTGTTGAAAATTGATTTCTGTGAATACAGAGTAGGTATATATTATATATGTAAATGAAGTAGAGTTCATTTTTTTGCTCTACAGTAAAATTGTTACTTGTCTTGTGGAACCTTCTGTTACTGGCTGCTGATAATAAATCCATCTTCTCCAGCCAGTGGTTTTATTGTTGGTTTTCTAGAGTTCATTCAAACTTAATATATTGCCTCTCTCTTCCTTTTGATTTTGTGAAACAGCATCTCTTTTTAACTTTTAAGAGACTTCAAGATTGAGTGGAAATGCAGCAAATCTTGATGAAATGCATCTTATGGGTTGAGGAACTAATTGGCAATTTGCTCCTCCCCACTTCTAAATTTTAATGCAACTAGGCTTGTGATATTGAGAAACTGAAATATTATTGATTTGAAAGAGAATTGGTATCAATATTATTAACCTTTTTAGTTTTGTGAGATGGATATGCATAAGTATCAATTTGGGGTTGGGTTGTAGGAACAAGAATTGAACTTCATCTTATGTAACTGGAAAGTTGTGAAACCTGAATTTATTTACTTAGAGTGGTGCAAGGTTGTGAAGTTCTTGAATTTAAGGAATCTAGAATAAACTGCAATAGAATTTTATCGTTTGAGCGATCGATTTCTTTTGCTATTTATTGCTCAAGTGATAGAATTCTATCGCGGTCTATTGCTGATGGACAATAAATTTTTTCTATATTTATAAATAGTTTGGCTCATTTTTTATATTTGAAAACAACCTAAAACAAACATATATTACACATTTCTCAAATCGGTTTGACAAATTCAAACTTCTATGAAATTTTATTTGTTATCACTTCAAATTTTATTAACTTTTTTTTAAGCAAGGAAACTTCAATTTTAAAGGAATATAATTAAATTGTTGTTTAAAGAAGTATAATTATTTATATAATAAATTCTAAAAATGAAAAATATAGAAAAATGGAGTATAATATAATTATTTTATTTTAAAAGGATTGTTTTCAAATATAGAAAAATGAATTTAAATTACTTACCAATATGAAAAAAAATTTACTTTCTATCAGCGATAGACCGCGATATAATTTTATCGATTGAATGATAGACAATGAAATTTTTCTATATTATTAAATAGTTTGATATTTTTTCTGTTCATAGTAATTTTTCTAAATTCTACTAGTAATTTAATTTTTTTTTAAATAACAATTGGGATATCCATTGACTTTGTTTTAAGATGATTTTTGTTTTTTTATTTTGTTTTTTAATTTTGTTTTTTTTTTAATTAAGTGATCAATCTGAAAAGAAACAAAGTAGAAGAGATTCTAATTTCAAGTCGTGCTGAAAAGATGGCAATAAGAATTTCGTCACAAACAAGCAATAAAATACCTTGCATTTATTATTACTTATTCTCTACATTTTTTATTTAATTCATCATAACTATTATTAATTTAATTTCAATTCAATGACTTGCTTGATACGACCATATTTCTCTATAAATATATAGTTTTCAATGTGATATTTTCCTTCCTTTTTTATAATTTTTTTTCTTGTTATGGACTAAAAAATGATGTTTTTAAATATAGAAAAATGAGCTAAACTATTTATAAATATAGAAAAATTTCACTGTCTATCAGCGATAGACTGTAATAGACTTCTATTGCTTGCTATTGCTTACTTCTACTGCTCTCTATCGCAGTCTATCACTGATAGATAGTGAAATTTTTCTATATTTATAGATAGTTTGATATTTTTTTATTTATATTAATTTTTTTAAAAAATAGGAATTTCCTTTATTTATTGACCCAAGTATTTACAAAAACACATACTTTGATTTTGGATCTTTTTTTAATTGTTTTTAATAGCTAACTGCCTAGACTATTCTTGTTAGGATAGTTCTTTAATTTTAGGAGTGTGTTTGGCCAAGAAGTTGGAAAGTCGGAGTTAGGAAGTAGGAGTATTGAACTCCACTCCTTGTTTGGAGCAAGGAGTTGGTTGGTCCTACTATTAAAATATCAATTTTATATCCTATCAACTCCTTATACTGTATGCCCAGGAGTTTACAACTCTCTAAGTTTCATAACTCCTTACTGATTATTTCACTCCTCACCCCAAACAGCCCCTAAGAGTGTATTTGGTCTAAGGAGTTGGGAAGTATGAGTATTGAACTCTACTCCTTGTTTGGCCTAAGGAGTTAGTGGGTCCCACTACTAAAAAAACATAACTTTATATCTTATCAACTACTTAGACTGTGGGCCCTAGGAGTTTACAACTCTCTAGACTTCATAACTCATTACTCCTCACTATTTTACTTCTCACCCCAAACATCCCCTAAAACATATGGTGTTAAAAAAATTTATAGGGTATCCTATTTATTTATTATTATTATTATTTTCAAAAGGGTATTTATTATTTTATTTGTCTCATTCAAATTTAGGTGGGTGATATTTGAATAAGTGACCTTTTAATAAAAAAATATAATATCTTAATCAGGTAAGTTATTGTTGTAATTCAAATGATTCAAAAAGCTCCGATGGTCAAATCCAAAAATACTATGTTTCAAAAAAAAAAAATCCAAAAATACTAATTAAAGTATTCATTGATCTAAATTAATAACTAAATTTAAAATTTATCATCTAATGTTTCATTATACATAAAAAAAATTGAAGAACTACTTGATTTTTGCTTTTTAGTTTTTGAAAATCAAACTTATAAATACTACTTTCACCTATTGATTTTCTTTGTTTTATTGTCTATTTTTAAAGAGCGTTTTCAAAATTTAAACCAAGTTTTGAAAACTAAAAAAATAATAATTTAATAACTCGTTTTTGTTTTTGAAATTTGTCTAGCAAATTTAATATTATATTATTAGTACTCCCCCTTCACTTATAGGCTTGAAGTATGAATAATGCCCAACCAGTGAAAATGAATATTAATTGGGAAGAAAACAACATTATAGAGGTTTGAACACAGAACCTCCCGCACCAAAAAGTCTAAACTGATAGGTGAAGACAAATTTAATATGGTTTGAATCCAGGACATCTTGAACAAACCTGTTCTGATACCATCTTAAATCGTAGATTTACTCAAAAACTTAAACCGATAGGTAAAAACAAATTTAATTATATATCATCTAACAAAATAAAAAACTAAATAATTATCAAAGTTTTATTTGTCAATTTTTCATTTTTCTAGTTTAATAATAGGTGGGTGGAAGTTTAAACCTTTGATATTTTGTGTTACACGGTTGAATTATGGTTCAAATTAAGCATATTCTTACATCCGATTAAATATTTTTGGAGGGACCACATTCGATAATTAAATGGCCAAAATGAAGGTAGTTGTAACATAATATTAATCGTAATAACATTACTCGGATGTATTTGAATGGATTTTTCTCATTACTGAATCTGAATGACACAAAAGAAATCTCACCGTTGAGATTTTTAATTCAAATTTTGATTTTTTTTCTTATATGTGTGTGTTTAATAAAGAAAAAAAAAAGTGCAAACCTTATAAATAGATCAAGGATGAAAATGGCGATATTTTGGATTTCTAACATTTATGAATTTCAATCTTATCTTCAATCCATACCTTCCATTTGTTAGATTGAACTTTTAAAAACCCACAAAAAAAAAAAAAAAAAAACTTATAGTAAGTTTGCAACCACTTAAACTTTTTGAACTGATATGGATTTTGGTTCTTTTTTTACCCTCCAAAACTTTCATTTACAAGAAATAAAATAGAAAACAAAAACATGCAGATATGCAGAAAGAATGCTGCTATCTGCTATTGCATCTTGTGGAACAATGATTCCATGTATCAATAAATATCTTGAACTTTACATCCATATTTAGGGGCTACAACTTCTTTGTGAAAGCAATGAAGACTCGAACTCATAACCTTTATATTATCTACATTCTTCAGAGCATCCTTCATTTAGATGGAACATAGTTTGATCCAAGGTGGCCTATTGGTATCATTGGAGTTGACATTGATATTCATGCATTTACTCCCAATTGTATTAATTTTTTTAAACATAATATGACTTGAGGAAAATATTTTCATTATCAAATAAATTATGATAATGTTGGGCTATTATCTCCTAGGTCATCATCTTACTATTGAACATTGTATTATTTGAACTTCTATTTGTATGATCTAGACTTTATCAATGACATATTTATTTCATACTCATTTTTTGATCTTCAATTAATTGATAGTTAGGTATACATTTCTTTTTGGTAGCTCAATTATAGGAACTTCAAAGTTAGGTGTACTGAGCTTGGAACAATTATTTTACGTTGGAATTAGCATGTGAGTGTTGGTTTGTGAGACATGGTTTTCATTTCCATTAACATTTGAATTCTTAGCTAAATTTCAAAAACAAAAACATGTGATATGAACCAAGAAATCTCATTTTCATCATATGAAGTTGAAGATAAAGCCTAGAACGTAACAAACACTACATGTTGTCCAAGTTTACAAGGAAAAGAAGTTGCATTAAGTGAAGGAAGTGACACTAAAGAAGAATCAAGTCTCATTTATGGAACAAAGATTTCAAGTCAAACTTCATAACTCATGGATGGTTACAAATTGATGGTTCGACTGATTAAAATATAGGATTTTCAAATTTGTGGAGTTTATTAAATATATTTTCAATTTTAAGACTTTTCATGTGTCTTTTATGTTACATTAACATATTGGTTTAATTTATTATGGTCATAAATTATGGAGGTTACAACCCTTGAAATGTCTCATAAAATATCTAGGGTCTAGTTTTGAGGTTATATATAGCTATGTAATCTGTATCAAGATGGTAATGATAATGAGAAAATTTTGAAATGTAGAATTTTGGGTTTTAAACGGGAAATTGCTATTTTTAACCTAAAAAAGTTTTCATCTTTCAAAATTAACCTATTTTTTAAAATCTACTTTTTCTAACCTCTTCTCAGTCAAATCACACTTTAAGTAGAGGGCCCCACAACGTGAATATACTATTATGCCCTCCACCTCAATAAATCCTCATCAATGCCAATTGAACTTACAGAGAAGACCACGCTTCCCTTAACCTTTCCCCTTCCCAAAATCTTATCACCTTCCCGTTAAGTTAGGGCTTTTGCATATCCCCCTAAAACACTCTCCTCGGTAAGTTAAGGCTTTTCTTTATCCCCTAAAACATCCTTCCCGTTAAGTTCTCCCCAAGAATCACCACGAACTCACCTGAATCTTCGTTCGATCTCCCTTGAATCGTTTCGGTTTTCACCAAGGTACACAAGTACCTCCATTTTACTGTTATATTCCAATTTGACATGCTTCAGGGTGAGTTCTGTGTGATTTCTGGTAGGGATGTAACGAAGAACTGAATTTAGTCTTGTATTTGTAAAATAAACTGAAAAAATGTGTTCACAAAAATGGAAAAAGGGGTTTCGCATTCATCTGAGCTTGATTTCCATGGAAAGCATGTCTAAAATGTCTCGTAAAGTTAATGGGTCTCACAAAGTACAATTTCTCGTAAAGTTGAAGAATCTCGTAAAGTTTAGTAGTCTTCCCGTAAAGTTTACTTGTCTTTCCGTAAAGTTAACTAGTCTCGTAAAGTTTCACTGTCTCGTAAAGTCACAAATTTTACGGGAAAAAGACAGTAAGCCAACTTTCAGTTAATTTTTCGAGTTTAATGTGTCTGTCATTCGTCTTGTAAAGTTTGGGGGTCTCGTAAAGTTTGTTAGACTTTACGAGACACATAAACTTTACGAGACGAATGCCAGTATGCAGATTTCTTGAAAAATACTTGGAAGATAGCCCACTGTCTTCTTTCTCGTAAAGTTGGTGACTTTACGAAACAAGTAAACTTTACGAAAAAATTTACAGAATCTTATTTTCGCACATCTTACAAACTATAACGTCTTTGTCTGTTTAATATTGGAACATTATTATATTTTGGCATGCATAGGTACTTATTATGGAGCCAAGGATTGCACCAGAGGACTACTTCAAGACACAGTTAACATCCTGTAGCCATCTAGCTAAGATCCGTGCCGTTATCTTAAGGAAGTTAACTAGGGTCCAGTTAGACATGTTTAGGCAAACCATTTTTGGCCCCATACTAGATAGCAACCTCTCACTCAACGGACAATTGATTCATCACCTACTTCTGAGGGAGGTTGTGGATGATAGGTCGGACCACATTAGTTTTAAGCTGTTTGGAAGAGTAGTATCTTTTGGGAAGGAGGAGTTTGACCTGATCACTGGGTTTCGGGTACGAACTAGGACCATTCATACTCCTACTAACCCTAGTAGGCCTAGAACACTATACTTCAACAACTCACCCAGACTGAAGCAAACTGAAGCCGAGGCCCAATTTCTATCATTAGAGTTTAGGTCTGACGAGGATGCGGTTAAAGTAGCCCTCGCATACTTTTTCGAGTTGGTGATGATGGGGAGGGAGAAGAAGCAGGTTTTTGACTCCACCCTCCTTGGGATAGTTGATGATTGGGAGGTATTTTGCAACTACAATTGGAGTAGTTTGATTTTCAACAAGACTATTAGTAGTCTCAAAAGGGCGCTTACTGGTGCTATTTGTCGGGATGAACCGGGTACAGTAGTTAGATACAGCTTATATGGGTTCCCATTCACCCTACAGGTTAGTGAAACTATCGTTTACTTCTTTCGTTCTATTAGTCGTTAACATTTTATAGCTTTTCATTATTATTTTTTTTTCTTAATGTCTATAGGTTTGGGCATATGAGACGGTTTCATCCCTTCGAAACCGTGTGGCTACCCATTTGAGCCAGGATGCCATTCCACGTGTGTGCAAATTGGAATGCACTCTGACTTCAACTTTTCGGCCATTGGACAGGGATATTTTCTAGCCCCAATGGGTAATGCATTTCTATATTGTTAACTACACATATGAACTTTACTTTTTTATATTCTTTCTATATTTGCAATGACGTTATCTATATGGATTTGACAGACCCGACCGGTAATTACGGTTTGACTAGTAGCAACCGATCAGGAGATAGCGCACATGCAGCGCATAGTGAGAGCACCTATGACACGTGACCTCTCACCTGTTCGAGCACGTGGCCCACTGGAGGCTGACGATCAGCATGTCGATGATACTGCTGACAATCGGCATGTCAATGATGCTGTTGACGATCATCATGCGGATGATGTTGCTGACGGGATGCATCAGCATGTCGGGGCTCCTAGTGACGAGAAGCAGCCAGAGGTGAAGGGTACTACAGAAGGTGATATTCCTCCGGGTGTCCATTCATCAGCCCATATCATATCGGACCTGCGATGGGTTGAGGAAGGTTTGCGGTCCGAGATCGATTGCCTCAAGTCAGAGGTTGCTGATGTGAAGCAGAACATGGTTGTGATGATGGATGGGGTATCTTAAGCAGCTAGTTAAGGTATGTCTTAGGGTTATCTTAGTCAACAAACTTATATGTGTTTATATTTTTTATGATATTTTTTTATATGAATTTAAATACTTACCGATTTCTGAATGTTTCATTAGGAAAAAACTGTTGCCCCACCTGTGTCCAATGGCGGGGAAGATGAGTTTGACGACGATACCCCCCATGGCTCACCACATGATGGGGTCGGTGTTGGGTTTGATGCCCTAAAACTCGTAGATAGTAAATGTTGTATTTTGACCGTCATTAATAAATGATTATTCATTATTATTCAATAAATGTTATTGATTATTTTATCTTGTTTTAATAACCCTAAAATCCAATAAACTAACATCCTAGGTTGTTTTATGAGTCTTGAACAATATGTAGAGACATATAGAGATCAATGTTCAAGTTACAACCTAAAGGGTCTATAGTATAAAGATAGGGTTGGGTACCTTATCCTGGTAACACTATGGATACGGCCCACTTTGTATTTGATACAAACGCAATGATCCAACGCGTTCATGTAGGAGACATGCGAGTGGGGGTATCCTATGCAATGAGTTTGCATAAGACTGGACCACGAAATAGTAATCAACAGATGTAACTCCGTAGATTGGTTAGGTTTCTATTTCAATAGGTTGACCTAGGCAACTTAGTCTTAATCTTGAGTATATTGTGAACTCCTGTTCACGAGGGATTGTCCTTTGATTTGTATGGGTGAGAGTGGCCCGTTTGTCGACTCGATATGCCTACCATTTTGGGGACAAGACTGAGTGAGGAGCTGGGAACATAATTATACAAGATGGAATTCACTCCTTCTCGACTGTAGGGTAAGTAGATAAGTGTTCCCTTAAGTGGTGTCTCCGGGACTTGAACATAGGGCTCTACCCTCTCACTGGCCCGAGAGGGGTTTCTGTTTGATGGTTGGACCATAAACAGGTTGTTCATTAGAGGAGCACTGGTACTTAAGGATTTAGAAGTAACCCAGGGGTATAACGGTAATTTGACCCAGCTGGTGTTACGAACACTTGTGAAGGACTAACTTGCTGTCATTGGTCTATATCCGTGGACACAGAAATATATCTACAGTGAGCAGAGTGCAACTGTGGGTCTTTAGTGGAGTGTACCCACAGTTAACGAATATTGATTAATGTGGTTAATGAGTTTAGCCCGTTAATCTCATATCGTTGGAGCTTCTGATCTGTAGGTCCATTAGGTCCCCTTCCTAGCTCGTAAAGAATATTGAGGTTATTATTGGTTGAAATTTGAATAGTTCAAATTTTCTAAGGGAAAGTATAATGTATAATGATACATTATAATATAAAGTTTATTTTACAAATTAAACTTTATAGTATAAATATAATTTTGGATATGATTCAAAGTTAATTTGTAAGAGAATTAAATATTTAAAATTGTTCAAATATTATTTTATTAAAACTATAGGTTAAAATTAATGCGCATTAGATGTACATTAAAACTATAGGTTATGAGAGAAATGTATTTGAATTTGATTCAAATGCAAGTTAAAATTAAATATTTGATATTTAATTTGGTAATTAATTAATGGAGAATTAATTAGTTATTTATTTAATCTAATTTAATTAAATTTGATTTATATTAATTAATTAAATATATTAAATGTTGATTTAAATATGATTTAAATGATTGATTAATTAAATTAGATTTAATTAATTAATTATTAATTTAATTAAGTTTAGTTGTTGTAACTCCCACGTAGGGGAGTTACTTAAGACGTGAGATAACACCCACGTTTCCCATTTTTCTCTCGCTTCTTTATATAGTGCAAAAACAGAATTTTGTTGGGTGTTAACCATTCTTTCAAAAAAAAAAAAAACAAAATTCTCAGCGTTCTCTAAAAAAAAATCCAGAAGAGTTTTGTATTTTTTTTCCTGTGCCAAAAAGGTTCCACAAACCTTCCCTCAAGATTCAGAGAATAGGAAGGTCTCCAAGTGGTGGTGACACAACACGTAAGAGTTTTTATTCTCTAATTTTTTGCTTAACCTAGATTAATTTAAGTCTTTTTTGCCAATGTAAAAGTATTTCAAAATTATTAAAATTAATTTTGAGATACGGTTCTGATACGTTTCCGCTGCGTTTTGGGTTTTAATCCCAGCAGTCGGCCCATCTGCAAGTGTAGGAGAGAAAGACGATACTGATCGTGCTCCTGACTTTCCATCAGATGGCAGAAGCAGCCCTGTGGTCCCGTCGCAATCAGAAAAAGATGCCGATCATATTTTTGAAGATTTGGCATTTGTCATCTGAGAGGCCCATCCATATCGTGTTACTGAGGCATTAGACGGTGATGTCATGGATCAGGCCGATCAACATAAGGTTATTATCTTCCATTCTTTTGTCAATGAATGTAGATGTGTATCTAACGCATTATTGTCTGAACTTGCAGAACACGCATACTGACGACAGGGTGGAGCTACACACTGCTTCTACATTAGCCCTGATAGAATCAAGTGTCCAGTCGATGCCGACCAAAGAGCATCCAAACTGCAGACGCAAACGAAAAGCCCCGGAAGCTCTAGTTACTCTAGTTAATCCATTCGTCGAGGTTAGTTAGTTAAATTTTATATTATCATAATTCTGTTATGCTAGTTAGTTAAATTTTATAGCATGTTAATTCTGTTATGCTCGTACATGACAATTATGTTAACTTCAATATAAGGTGCTTCCTCAGCGGAACCCATTGTTGACCCACTGGAGGCAGCGAGGGAGTTGGCGCTGAAAGAATGGGAACGAGAATGGGAAGCCAACCGTGCTGCTGTGAAGCAAGAGCCGGATGATTGGGAAGCGCTCCCCATTCCGGTGAACACCCAGAGTGTGCAGGCAACCTGTGTGAGGAAGAAACATGTCCTTTGGAGGCTGGAGAGCCCTTACACGGTCGATGACCCGAAACCAAGGAAGGGAAAGGGACAGAAAAAATCATACGATCCAATGGTCTGGATCCCGAGACACTTTACCTACTACTTCAATAAATGGATCAACAGACCAGAGCCTGATCACCTTCTCCACAAGTGTGTTCTATCCATGAAGAAATGGGAGTGGTGGAAGAGTCTGCTTTGCCCAAACGAGTTTATGAGCGACGAGGTACCAACTTAGTTTATTAGCAAATGTGACTATTTTTTTATTAATCTTTTTTTGTGTTTCTATTTTATTTTGTTTTGTTTTGTTTTTTTTTGTCGTCCAGATTGTCGATCTTTTGTTCGTATTCTTGAGGAACAAGATCTTGAGTGATAAGTCGCCGACATTCATCGCATACAGCTTCACGACAGCTGATCGAGTAGTCACTGTAAGTATTTATTGTTCGGTACAATTATTTAGTTCATATTCGATTATGTATCATCATATCTTTTATTTGTCAATCTTGACAGAACTTCTTCCGTCGACCGAGCAAGCTGTATTCAGAGTGGAAACGACCAGAGCGAGTTATAACATATGACTGGAAACAAGCAAGCACGATCCTCAAGTATGTGAATAACGACCTAACCGACTACAGCATTCCATGGGCTATAGTTGATGCCGTATACATGTCATACAATATAATTGGATGTGCACTGGATTCTGGTCAAGATCGACTTGGTTCGAGGAAGACTATTGGTATACGACTCTTACAGGGCCATGTGTACCTGACTGGAGCTAGAAGGCCATTTGGAGGTGATGCGAACCGTAGTACCTGCACTGCTTCACAAAGCGGGTGTGACAGTGATACGACCGAACCTTCCGCTAACACCTTGGGAAGTGGAGTGTGTTCAGGATGTACCACAGTAGTCGGGTAGTGGTGATTGTGGTATTTTTTGCACAAATTTTTTTAAATACATTGTAACTGGGTCCAATATGTCTACGCTCACCCAGAAGAATATGGAATTCTTTAGGAAACATTTTGCTATACAAATATATTTGTACCGAGCTATTTACTAGTTTAATACATACATTCTTTTTAATTCATTTGTTACCTTTAACTTGATGTCACATTACCTAATTAAACATGATCGACAATAAATAAATCTACAGTAGTTGACATAATTTCAATAGATACAAAATATTATATATTAATCATGATACAATGTCGAATGATACTATGAGTTTCGGTCAGATGTCGTCAACTGTTGTCGGCAAGTCGTGCGATTGTGACCATGCATGCCACACCTAGTACACGTATGGATCTAAACGAGCTCTCCTGCGACGGGATTCTAACCTCTTGGCGACGCCCTACCTGCGAAACACGAATCGGGGGCAAGATTTTGATATCTTTATATCCATCCGCACGTCGCCATTCTGAAATTGGTCCAACTAGAAAAATGAGTTCTACATACGATCCATACAATGCCTGAATACTATATGCATTAGAGCAAAGGGTGTATGGGTCAATATTTCGATACCGGCATGCTGCAATCGCATGGGAGCACAGAATCTCGTAATAATCGAAATCCTTGCAAGTGCATGTGCGCCCATTCAAATCCACAATTCCACCAAGGTGGCTATCATTGACCTCGAATTTGTGTAGATCGATAGGCTTCACAAAATGTCGTCTAGATTTAACCTTGATGGCCGTGATGATCACCTCTGCATAATTTGAAACCGCAGTTTGACGACTCGATGCATGTTGAATGTGTTAATCGTGTTGCTATTTGTCTATATTCATGATTTATTGGATTCCTAGCATCTCGAGTTTTTCTTAATATCAATCCAAGTATAAACTGATACAAAGATTTCTTGGTGAGAACCAAGGTCGAACATAGGAATTTTTGTGACTAAATGTTTGCTAAATTGGAAATCTCGAGGTAATAAACAATTAAGATTGAGTTCGATTCAGAGTGTGAAAACTAAATAAATTTAACTTTTTAGGTTGTAGCTACAAAACTATAGTGCCCTATGAGCATTGCAATTTCAGTAATGTGATGGGTAGAGAAAAGAGTGTTGGAGATCGTCATTCATCAATTTGTCAAATATCGGTTTAAGTACATCGATCAAGCTTTCAAACACAATTGGTTCATACCTTTCAGCAGAAGCGCCACACTAATCATATGTCTATGATGCGTGTTAGTTTAAATGACCCCTAGATAAATCTTATTTCTAAGATTAACTTCTCAATTACAACAATGAAGCCTATGGTTACTTGCTCTCTCGAGCAGCCAACCGCTAGCAGTTAAAACAACGTTCTCACGTTAAAATAAGGACAAGTAATTAACGATACAATGCTGTAAATGACCTAGTATTTAAACTTGATTCAATAAGATTGATGAAAGCAGCCTCCAACCCTCGTGGAGGTTTAGCTACTTATAATGAGTTGTGAAATATATCTAAACATGAACATCAACAAAAAGATGTGAAGTAGCAATATATTAAAATGATAATAACTTGAAGTTCTTGATTCAATGATAAAACAAACAACTAATCACTGGTTATGCACTTAATGATAAAAAAGATTGAAAGAAGAAACTGTCAGCAAGAGTGTCCAGCTCGCCGATAGTGAAGGTGTACGCTGATATTGCAGATGGCGGTCGAAGCAGCAGTGTGATCTTCGTCTCTGCCGAGCTTTGGCTCACCACACTCCGTGTGGTGGTTGTCCGAACTGATCCTCGCAGTTGTCGCTGTGAGGGGGAAGAAGATGATGTGTGGCGGCGCTCTCCCAGAACTGGTTGCTGCTAACCCTATTTTTCCTCTGTGATTTTCTTTTCGTCTCTCACTCCCCTCTTCTTTTCCCCTCTTGGGTCGCTTTTATAGCCCTCATCGTAGTACTTTCCATCTTGGTGCAGGGTGGACCCACAACGTGTCCGGCTCCGTCCTTTCTGACCGCGCAGTCCGTCCCTGCCTCACGGCTTATGGTACTGAAGATATTCTGGCACAGCTATCATGATTGGATTTTTCGAAATCATAGGCTTTGTCTTTATTAGCCATGCGTTGATGTAATCTTCGACGCATGGTTACGATGACCTTTTCCTGCAAACAAAGCGTTCAAGGGTTGTAAATTCTCATCAATAATATCTCTTTTACTTTTTCATACACTTGTGCGCGTAATAAGAATATATCAGAGAATCATGCATTGAAACGGTCTTCTTTTCACTAATCTTTCATTTATTATGAGTAAAAGAAGTAAAATAACTTGTATTCTTACAAGTTATCACACCCCTAAATTTAGAATAAAGCTTGCCCTCAAGCGTGTCTTTACTAAAGAAATTCAACGCCAAATCTCCTTTTCTTGCTTTGATAGATACCCTTTCACCCTTACAATCGCATTCACACTACATCTACTCTTAACCTTGTCACTTGTCCCGAAGTAGTTCCTAAGTTTGCATGCGGCAAGCTCTTTTTCAAAAATTTACTTTTTCATTTCGTACATTTCTTTTCCTGTCTTTTCACATTACCCGCTGCCTGTGTCATAGACTCGTCAAAGTTTATTATTTTACTTTTTCTTTTCCTGTTTTTTTTTCGTCGCTTCAGGCTACATGCCTTCGTTTTGGCTTGCCAGCACGGGTGTCATGCACAACATCTAACTACGAGCACATTCCCTTCACAACTTTTAGATTCTTATCTTGATTTTGGTTACAAGACATAGGAATCTGCATCCAAGCGCTATAATGCGTTGATTCAGGCCACTAACCTTCGTTTTGGCTTGCCAGCACGGGTGTCATGCGCAACATCCAACTACGAGCTAGTACCCTTCACAACTTAACTCTTATCTCTGGCTAAAGACATTGGAATTAGATGGATAGCACTTGGCAGGTGGGCAATCTTAGGCAAACTTTTCACCACCCCTAAATTTAGAGAGTGACAAGGTCCTCATTGCGTTTAAGAAAAAAAAAACTAGAAGAGAACTGTAGAAAAATTTTAAAAGAAAAGTTTGAGCTAAAGTTTGCGCACAAAGAAACTTGGGATGTACTTCAATAAGACAAGATCGAAAATATCAAGTGGTGTAGTGAAAGAGCTGTTGTGACAGTGTAGTGTATAATTATCGTCACAGGGCCAAATATTCAATGCAAAAAGAAAACAAATTGAGCCATGTATTTCAAAAGGAAAGATAGTTATATTAGCCAGGAAGAAAGAGTGAAAAGGTGGAGTCAGCCAACGCGTGTTCTATTAATATATTCAGATACATGTCGCAAAGCGTTGAAAGGAAAGAAAATTGCAGAATGATAAACAAAGACGAAACACCCCTAAATTTTATTCTGGCTGTTCAGTATTGTCAGTCCTGCGTTCAGGAGTAGGAGTTGAATCAGTTGGAAAGACGAACGGCTGTCGAAGATGTTCTGGGATATCTGGCAGTGGCAAGGCAGGGCGATGAGCTAGTAGTTGCTGCATGTATGTTAATGTGAAATGGAACTGCTCATCGTGTCTCGCTGCTAACAAACGCAGAGCCTGTGTACTCCGCTCCTCCTGTCGACGCATTTCCTGCATAACTGGTAGAAGGATGGCATCACGCATGTACTGCTATAAACCTTCCCATTCCACTTCAATTTCATGTTGGGGCATTTGCGGAGGACAAGTAGTTGATGTGTTGGGAGGAAGGGGAGGTTGACATGTTTCCTCAATCGCAGGTGGCAAAGGATGCGATGAACTTGCGCCTTTGTCACCTTTGAGTGACTCATTAACATCCAACCGTGGAGGAGGGGGAGGTGAGGGTATTTTTTGATTTGTAGGGGATGGTGGATGGTGGATTGGTGGAGGCAGGGGCTGGTTTTTGGGAGATGGTGGTGAAGGATGCGAGCCTACATGTTCATTGCTGACCTCAGGACTGGCCAATGGCTCGTCATCGCTTACCACAAAGGCTACCATTCGATGTCGCTTCAGCTTAGGTGACTGAGGTGGACGCACCGCTTTTGCCTTAGGGGCCCCCTTTTGTATTGTAACAAGTTTTGGTCTGTCAGGGGAATCCTTAAGCAGCCGTCGCAGAGTTTTGTTGTCAATTACCCTATTGATGTCAATATATTCTTCCTCCGCGAACGGAAGGTCTGGATGTTGGAGCGCAGCATTGACGCATAGCGAGACAATCATCCAAGGAAAGAATAATTGTCCGTGTGGCTTGTTGAAGACGCTCCGAACTTGTGCCGCTATAATCCGACCAACATTAATGGGAATTCACTGCATGATACAATATGCAGCCATAACTCGATCCCGTGAAACAAATGCATCGTGGGTTGTTGGGATCAGCCTTTTCTTGACAAAATATACCCACAAGTTGACTTCAAGTGTGAGGCACTTGGATGGGAGGGTATGAACGCCTGTGGGTGATGTCTCCCAAGTCGACCCAAGGTTTGTCATGACCCGGATGGCGTCTTGCATCAGCTCACTGGGAGTGTGGGCAATGATGCGATTGCCTTCAGCCTTCGGGTTGTCTCGCAGACTAAATAAAGCATTAATCTCCCTGGCGTCGAATGGAACTTTGCAACCATGGACTACCGCCATGTCCTTGTCTTCGTGTACTTGCCCTTGATAAAAGGTTTGGACAACTGCGGACGCCATGAGTGCGGGGCTGGCACAGAAATTTTGCCAACCATGGTGGTCAACGAGGTCGGTGCTGTAGGCAGGCAGTGGGGCTGCTTCAAGAAAGAACCCCACTTCTATTAATAGATCACCGAAGGGCTTGCGTCGACCCCTCCCTTTCTCTTTTTCTGGAGACTCTTCCGCCAACTTTTTCTTGCCCTTGTCTTTTTGTTGTGGGCGCAATGGTGGAGCGGAGTCTACCTCGTCAGCCATTTTTCTTTTCTCGGGCTTCTTTGCAGGGGCTGTTGTGGTTGCAGGACAACACCCCATTGTATTGCTGGGTTTTCTGGACCCAAGCTTCTTTCTCTTAGGCCTCTCTTTCTCGGTAGGGGCGTTCAATGCTGCAGCCAGCACTGTATCTTCTTCAACTTGGAGCTCACGCTCGAGCTCTAATGCTGCTGCATCTAAGGCATCTGCGACAACATCTTCTTGTAGCTTAGCTTCAAACTCTTGAGCTGCTTTGGCCACGCTGCTATTGTTGGCTGGAGAATCAGTGTGATGGAATTGGGCGTAGACATAAGCAGCCGCATGATCCTCTACCTCTTTTCGGAGTTCTTGCAACTTCCTTTTCAGCTTGGCCTTTGCCTTGGCTAATTTTCTGCTGTGCGATCAAATGATGTTGTGGCCACAACAACCTCAGAACTGGTTGTAGTGATTGTAGGTTCTTCGAATGTGACCGCAAACTTCTTTAATGGGCGCCTTTGTAGAGGGGCTACCCATTCTTCTTCTTCTTCAGGGTCGTTCCTGCGTTCAGTTGCATTAGGCACAGTTGGCGCATCAGTGGAACTTCCCTCAGAAGACCCTCGAGCTTCTGGCAGCTTAAGCTCTTCGGATTTATTCACCGCAGGGGTCTCCAATCTGCGATGAATTTGCTTGTTGTTGTGGTGGGCGCTGCCAATTGTCTCTTTGGGCAGTAGCCCCTTCTTCTTCAACTGCCATAGGTGCTGCCTTGCCCTGGGCGTCGGTCGCTTGTGGGTTAGACAATTCCCTGACCTCACAAAGTATCTCTGCGATGCGTTCAAGTGGGGCGCCGACTGACTCACCTTCATCGCCTTCTTCCAACTTAACCGTGTTGAGCTCTAAAGTTCCTGCTCGGGAACTAGGAGAGGGTTGGTTGACTTCTCCTTCCTCAGCCGGACTGTTCGCTGCAGACTCCCGGCGCTCGATGCTGGCAAGGATATCACCAAAGACATCCTGCTCGTCCCGTCTTCGGGCTTCACTTGAGCCAACCAAGGCACTGCATGCGTCATTGGAGTTCAGAGACGCGCCTGATGGTTGGGTTCCGTCCACAGGGTGGATGATAGGGTCAGCTTCACTTAGATTTCCTGCGGAAGATTCTGCAGGGAATCGCATTCTGGCGCGTTTGACGCAAGATTTGATACGCTGTGGTTTAAGATACGTGACAGCTGATGGGTGAAGCTTGGGTGCGGCAGGCGGTGATGGTGACTGGCCGGGCATTTTAGATGAGGTGGAAGGATTGGGTGAAGAGGAGCTGGATGGCTGCGGCGTTGGTTGGGGGAGATGGGAATTCAAATGCTAAAGGACGGGCGTCGATTGGCTGCTGAGGCATTTGCTCTTCAGACTCGTCAGAATCTGAATCAATAACAACCACAGGAGGTGGTCGACGCAGTGGTGTTTGTTGAGGTGTTGGGAAGGCAGTGAAGAAGGATGGTCGCACGGCAGGTGAAGGGGCACGGGGATGAAATGGTGGAGGTGGAATTAATGGCCGGACGGAGGGGGGCGAACGCGAGGACTAGGTTAGGCAGCCACAAAGGTTGATGATGGTCTAAAAACGGGAGGTGGGGCGGGAGGAAAAGGTTTTGGGATTGTAGGCGAAGGTTGGCGAACACTGGATGAGGAGGAAGACGAGGGGGTTGAGTATTGTGTAGGATATGAAGATACTACACTGTCTTCACCACCGCTGGCGAAGTTGTTTTGGGAGTCATCACTGGACATTTCCAAACGGTGGCGCCTATGGGTGCACTATTTGTTACTTGGGCAGCTGCCTCCGTGTTCGACAACGAGCAGGTGCATATCGTACTGGTGGTGCGTCTGAGTCAGATTCGTCTGAATCTGAGTTTATAACCACTATCGGCGGCGCTCGGCGCGAAGAGGATGGGAACTCACAGGCGAGTGGTGTTACGTTTAAATGTTTTGAAGGAGGCGTTTCCTTGGAATCTTCCGAGTCTGAGTCATGTTGATCACCGATGGTCATCGTGAGGGTGGAAACTCAATGACAATGGGTTTGACGTTGAGTGGTTCTTGCGTAGTTGGATTCGGCGGTGGTGGTCGAACTCTTGAAGAAAAAGCGGCTGACGAAGAAGAGGGGACCTACTTGGACATTACCGGTGAATGAAAAAAGAAGCTGAAGGGGGGGTATGTGAGTTCAAACGGCTGGAAGTTTAAAGAATTGTATTGAAAGCGATCAAGGGGGTATTTATATTACTCCTATGCTTGCAAGAGTAATGAATGCAGTTAGAAGATGACGCCTCTGGTTTCCCGTAAATCGAAGCGTTTTCTTGAGCCATGTGATATGCAGTCTTTCCCGCAGTATCTACTGCATATGTCATGGATGCAGGCACTTGAGTGCATTGATGTCTAATCGTGGTCTTTTACACGCGTTGCTCTTTCAATGCATATCCCCTAAGTTTGAACGCACCCCAAAATTTAAAAGAAAAGTATATTCAATGCATTCCAGCTACCTAGAAATTCGTATGTACAACCAACGCAAACTATCCAGTTCAACTATACTACTCCTAACAAAGAACAAACAATACAAAACATAAAAAGAAAGAAGAAAGGGATAGAGAACGTCCCTGGAATTGTTTTTGTCTGTTGTTCACCGCAGGGGTCCTCTATACAAGTCCTTAAGCTTGTTCGCGAAGGTCAATGGAGACTTTTTCCCTGTCAATCATGCCTCCATAGTAGGGCTTCACTCGCTGCCCGTTGACCTTGAATATTCCCGTGCCATCATCGTTCATTAATTCCACTGCTCCATGTGGGAATACTATTTTAATTTTGAACGGCCCAGAGCATCTCGATTTCAATTTACCTGGAAACAAACGCAACCTAGAGTTAAAGAGTAGAACTTTTTGCCCAACACATAAATCCTTCTTACTGAGCTTGTTGTCATGTCATTTCTTAGTTTTCTATTTGTAGATCTTTGCGTTCTCATAAGCAGCTAGTCTCCATTCTGTTAATTCATTCAACTGCAGCCTTCTGGCCTCTCCAGCTAACTCCAAGTCAAGGTTAAGTCGTTTTAATGCTCATTGTGCTTTATGTTCAAGTTCCAACGGCAAGTGACAACGTTTACCATATACCAACGCATAGGGCGACATCCCTAAAGGTGTTTTGTAAGCAGTACGGTAGGCCCACAGAGCGTCGTCTAAGTGCTGCGCCCAATCCTTCCTGGACGCGTTCACCAGTTCCTCTAGTATCGATTTAATCTCCCGATTAGTCACTTCTGCTTGTCCGTTGGATTGCGGATGATATGTGGTTGCTACCCTATGCTTGACATTATATTTCAGGAGAAGGTTAATGATAATGCGATTAATAAAATGCAAACCTTCGTCACTGATTAATGCTCGTGGAGTTCTAAATCATGAAAACACGTTCTTCTTAAAAAAATTTGATACTGTGGCCGTGTCATTCTTTGCGCAGACAATTGCTTCAACCCATTTGGACACATAGTCCACAGCTACCAAAATATATTGCTGGCTGCAAGAAGATGGGAATGGTCCCATGAAATCAATACCCCAAACATCAAACAGTTCGACTTCTAAAATTGAGTTAAGAGGCATCTCATTCTTATTTGAGATATTCCCTATTCATTGGCATCTATCGCATTGTACAACATAGGCCCTTGCGTCTTTGAAGAGTGTAGGCCAAAAATAGCCACTTTGCAATATTTTGGTTGTTGTCCGCTGACTGCCGAAATGACCCCCGTAGGGTGATTCATGGCATTGATACAAGATTTGTGGAACTTCAACTTCAGGTACGCAGCGACACATGATGTGATCTGGCCCCAATCTGTACAAATATGGCTCATCCCAGCAATAGAATTTGCAGTCATGCAACAATTTTTTTCGTTGTTGCGTAGTGAACTCTGTGGACCATTGTCCACAAACAAGATAGTTCACGATATCTGCATACCAAGGTTCCTTGCATGACATGTTCAATAGTTGCTCATCTGGGAAACTATCTGCAATATCCTCTATTTTGTCTTGTACTTCTTTGTTTTCCAGTCTCGACAGATGGTCAGCAACCTGATTTTTCGTTCCTTTCTTGTCTTTAATGGTTAAGTCAAACTCTTGCATCAAGAGTACCCACCGGATTAGTCTGGGTTTGGCCTCCTTTTTTGCCATTAAATGTCTGATCGCAGAATGATCAGTGTAAATGATTACAGGGGATCCTACTAGGTAGGCACGAAATTTCTCTGAAGCGAAGACCACCACTAACATTTCCTTCTTTGTAGTTGTCTAGTGCTCTTGAGCATCGTTCATAGTTTTGCTCGCGTAGAAAATAGGGTGCAAGATCTTTTCTTTTCGCTGACCCAACACTGCTCCCACTGCGTAATTACTTGCATCGCACATTAGCTCGAAAGGAATCGTCCAATCTGGTGCCACAGGAATTGGTGCAGAGATCAGCGCTTGCCACAAGCTTTCGAACGCTTGCTCGCAAGATGCGTCGAAGATATATGGGCGGTCAATTTCAAGAAGTGCACTCAATGGACGGGCTATATGGGAAAAGCTTGTGATAAATCGTCTGTAAAAGCTTGCGTGCCCTAGGAAACTTCTTAGTGTCTTCACATTTGTTGGAGGCGGTAGCTTAGCAATAGCGTCAACCTTTGCTTGATCCACCTCGAGACCGGCTTTGGAGATTTTGTGTCCCAATACAATACCTTCCGTTACCATGAAATGACATTTTTCCCAATTCAGTACCAGGTTGGTTTCCTCGCATCTTTTTAGCACCACCTTCAGGTTGTTTAAGCAAGCAGGATGAGAATTCCCAAAGACAAAGAAATCATCCATGAATACTTCTACAGAGCTTTCCAGAAATTCAAAAAATATGGCCATCATGCATTGCTGAAACGTTCCAGGTGCGTTGCATAACCCAAAGGGCATGTGTCTGAAGGCGAAAGTCCCGTATGGGCAAGTGAAGGTCGTTTTCGCTTGATCTTCTGGTGTTATCACAATCTGGTTGTAGGCTGAATATCCATCAAGAAAACAAAAAAATTCATTCCCTGCTAAACGATCAAGCATTTGATCAATGAATGGCAACGGGAAGTGGTCTTTCTTGGTGGCGAGGTTCAGTTTTTTATAATCCATGCATATCTGCCACCCTGTTACTGTTCTTGAGGGAATGAGTTCGTTCTTGCTGTTGGTAATGACCGTCATTCCTCCCTTCTTTGGAACACATTGAACTGGGCTCACCCAACTGTTGTCTGAGATCGGGTAGATAACTCCTACGTCGAGCCATTTTATAATTTCCTTCTTGACGACTTCTTTCATCGCAGGGTTTAATCTTCTCTGCCGCTCTACCGATCCAGCTTTCCCTTCTTCGAGCCGGATTTTATGCACGCAATAGGAGGGGCTAATTCCTCGAATGTCTGCAAGGGTCCACCCTATGGCTTTAATATGTTTCTTCAAGACCTGCAATAAAAGCTGCTCATTAGGTTGTGTGAGAGATGAGGAAATGATGACAGGTAAAGTGTCATTATCTCCCAAGTATGCATATTTTAAATGAGATGGGAGAGGTTTGAGATCTAGCAACGGTGTTTCTTCCAATGATGGCTTTGTTTTAGCAAGTGTTCTGTTGCTTAGGTCGATGGATTTAAATGAGTTGGCTGTGTTTATAGCTAGGACATTTTCCTCTGCATCTGGTAATAGAATTTCAGCTTCTCCTATATCCGAATTCTCCAGGTGGGTCTCCACTGTTTCCCAGTAATTCAATTCCCTGTTTTCCACAAGCTGACAGGATTCAGCGTCATTAGGATATTTCATTGTGTTGAACACATTAAATTTGATTTGCTGATCGTCATTGTGGATGATTAACTCTCCCTTTTAGACATCAATCAATGCTCGTCCGGTTGCGAGGAAAGGTCTTCCCAAGATTATTGACACTTCCTTGTCACCCTCATAATCCAATATGATGAAGTCAGCCGGAAAAATGAACTCGTTGACCCTCACTAATACATCCTCAATTTTTCCTTCAGGGTGCGTTATAGATCGGTCAGCCATTTGCAGGGTTACACTTGCGGGGCGAGCTGCGCCAATTACGAGTTTCTTAAATATTGAAAGCGGCATCAGGTTGATGCTCGCTCCCAAATCGCATAATGCTCGTCCCACATCCATTTTCCCTATCGAGCATGGCAGTGTAAAGCTCCCAGGGTCTTTCATCTTCTGGGGCATGACATTTTTTATCACTGCGCTGCACTCTTGCGTCAAAGCAATCGTTTCTATGTCCTCTATTCGTCGTTTTTTTGAAAGTATGTCTTTCAAGAACTTGACATAACTTGGCATCTGCTCCAACGCTTCAATTAGAGGAATATTGATATGCAGCTGTTTCAAATGATCCATGAAACGTCTAAACTGAACTTAATCATTTTTCTTTCGCAGCCTTTGAGGGAAGGGTGGATGCGTCGACTGCCCTACCTCACTAGTGCTTTGCTTCTATTTCTATCTGCCTTGCATCAATGTAGGCTGTTGGTTAGGCTGTGCTAATGGAGTTGAACTAGTTGTTTCGTTGGGATTGAGAATTTTTGGAAAGGCATCAATATTTAGTTCGCGGGTGGTTGTTGTGGTAGTGGTATTTTTGGTATGGTCAGTATCTGCTAGGGTTGTCTTTCTGCTGCGCAATGTCACCGCTTGACATTGTTCCTTGCCATTATTCTTTGGTGCCTCCGTGTTACTTGGGAGGACACCAGGCGGCCTACTACGGAGTTCTTCAGCAATCTGTCCCATTTGGACCTCTAGATTTCGTATTGATGTAGCCTGGCTCTGAATCAATGCATCATTTTTCATAATATATGTTGTCAACAACTTTTCCAAACCAGAACTTGAACTTGACTCTTACTGAGGCCTGTTGTATGTTTGCTGCTGGCTATGCGTCCCTGAGCTTCCTGTGAAGTTGGATGCATTACCACTAAATGCAGGTGGCACAGTCCTGTGACTAAAGTTGGGGTGATTTCTCCACTCTGGGTTGTATGTTTTCGAATATGGGTTGTTTTTAATAAAACATACTGATTGAGGATTAAAGGGATACATATCAAACCCATATGGTTCCCCGCATCCTACACAACTTAGCGCCACCTGATTCACCAAGCTAACTTGTTTTGCATGTCCACTTGTGGGATTATTGTTCGCTGCCATATTCAGAAGAATAGTGGTCATTGCTGACATTTGAGCTGATAATTGAGCCACCATATCGCTTTCAATCGAGTTAACGCTCCTCTTTCGTTCTAGGGTTCGATTTTCATAGCCATCATTATCCCATTCGGTTGTATTACACGATATTTTATCGAGAGTGGCTTTAGCTTCGGCGTATGTCTTATCCATCAACCCTCCAGCTGCTAATGCGTCTGCAATGGCTTGCGACGCACGGTCTTGCGGCGACGTCGTGCGTTCACTGTAGGAGGGAAAATCTTTTGCATGAATCTAGTGACCATTTGTTCGCATGTGGTTATCTCGTTGGGTTCTAAAGAGTAGGCCCATTGTTTCGCTGCATCGCGTAAGGAAAAAGGGAACAAAGTCAGTCGAATTCATTTTGGTGTGATTCCTGGAATATCGAAAGCGTTGCAAATCTCCATGAAACTGGTGAGATGTGTGTGTGGGTCTTCGCCTGGCGCTCCTCCAAACTGGCCTGCGGCCTGGAGCATCTGAAGCATCACTGGCTTCATTTCAAACATCGTCCCTTCAAAGACTGGTCGCGTTATGCCAGGAGAGAAATCATATAGATTCAGTGACGCATACTCTCGCATTGGCCTATCATGATCATGCGCCAACAAAATTGGGTTAGGCTGAACTATGTTAGCTTCTTGATTTGCTGGATTGCGTTGTTTAGCCATATTTCTCGCTTGTCTTCTCTGTCAGTTTCTTCTGATCCTGTGTCGGAAGGTGCGTTCAATCTCAGGGTCAATATCAAGCTCAGGTTCTGAACCCTCGCTCATATACTGTTTGTGACCTCCCGTCTAGATTTAACCTCGGCGGCCGTGATGATCGCCTCCGCATAATCTGAAACCGCAGTTTGATGACTCGATGCTTGTTGAATGTGTTAATTGTGTTGCTATTTGTCTATATTCATGATTTATTGGATTCCTAGCATCTCGAGTTTTTCTTAATATCAATCTAAGTATAAACTGATACAAAGATTTCTTGGTGAGAACCAAGGTCGAACACAGGGATTTTTGTGACTAAATGTTTGCTAAATTGGAAATCTCGAGGTAATAAACAATTAAGATTGAGTTTGATTCAGAGTGTGAAAACTAAGTAAATTTAACTTTTTAGGTTGCAGCTACAAAACTGATAGTGCCCTATGAGCAATGCAATTTCAGTAATGTGATGGGTAGAGAAAAGAGTGTTGGAGACCGTCATTCATCAATTTGTCAAATATCGATTTAAGTACATCGATCAAGCTTTCAAATACAATTGGTTCATACCTTTCAGCAGAAGCGCCACACTAATCATATGTCTATGATGCGTGTTAGTTTAAATGACCCTAAGACAAATCTTATTTCTAAGATTAACTTCTCAGTTACAACAATGAAGCCTATGGTTACTTGCTCTCTCGAGTAGCCGACCGCTAGCACTTAAAACAACGTTCTCACGTTAAAATAAGGACAAGTAATTAACGATTCAATGCTGTAAATGACCTAGTATTTAAACTTGATTCAACAAGATTGATGAAAGCAGCCTCCAACCGTCGTGGAGGTTTAACTACTCATAATGAGTTGTGAAATATATGTAAACATAAAGATCAACAAAAAGATGTGAAGTAGCAATATATTAAAATGATAATAACTTGAAGTTCTTGATTCAATGATAAAACAAAAAACTAAACACTGGTTATGCACTTAATGATAAAAAAGATTGAAAGAAGAAACTGTTAGCAAAAGTGTCCAGCTCCCCGACAATGAAGGTGTATCGCTGATATTGCAGATGGTGGTTGAAGTGGCGATGTGATCTTCGTCTCTGTCGAGCTTTGGTTCACTGCGCTCCGTGTGGTGGTTGTCAGAACTGATCCTCGCAGCTGTCGCTGTGAGGGGGAAGAAGATGATGTGTGGCGGCGCTCTCCCAGAACTGGTTGCTACTAACCCTATTTTTCCTCTGTGATTTTCTTTTCGTCTCTCGCTCTCCTCTTCTTTTCCCCTCTTGGGTCACTTTTATAGCGCTCATCGTAGTACTTTCCATCTTGGCACAGGGTGGGCCCACAACGCGTCTGGCTCCGTCCTTTCTGACCGCACAGTCCGTCTTTGCCTAACGGCTTATGGTACTGAAGATATTCTGGCACAGTTGTCATGATTGGGTTTTCCGGAATCATAAGCTTTGTTTTTATTAGCCATGCGTTGATGTAATCTTCGACGCATGGTTGCAATGACCTTTTCCTGCAAACAAAGCGTTCAAGGGTTGTAAATTCTCATCAATAATATCTCTTTTACCTTTTCATACACTTGTGCGCATAATAAGAATATATCAGAGAATCATGCGTTGAAACAGTCTTTTTTTCACTAATCTTTCATTTATTCTGAGTAAAAGAAGTAAAATAACTTGTATTCTTACAAGTTATCAATGCATAAGTCCGTCTCCGATGTAACCAATCTTGCAACAAACCCCTTATGTGATCAAGGAATTTGGTAATTGGTAAGGTTTCTGCATCCTTTAAAACAAAATTCAAACTCTCTGCTGCAGTAGAGGTTATTTGATCGAACCGCCGTCCACACTGAAATGCCTTGGCCCATCTTTCAAAGCCAACCTCCTTTAAGTATTGAGCGACTCCTCGAAATGGGACTAGCTTGGCCTAGTGGTGTCGGAATGTTGTCTCACGAAATGCCTTTGCAGCTAGAAAAAACTCGAGGAGGGCAGCTTGTTTCTTGAAGTGTTTCATCAGGTTTAGACTTATATGGTGAATACAATAACAATAGAATGCAGAAGGAAATACCTTACGGATTGCCTTGCCGATACTTGTGTTACAATCTAATACAATGACAAGTTCTATTATAGCCCCAATTGATTGTTTAACCCACTCAAAAAACCAAGTCCACGCATCTTCTATTTCACTATCCACAATCACAAAGGCAGTTGGATATATTTGTCTGTTGCTGTCAGTCGAATTTGCACTTAACATTACACCCTTAAACTTACCTCGCAAGTGTGTCCCATCAACAACTAACACACGATGAATGTAATTTAAGAATCCCCTAATTGAAGAACCTAGAGCCATGAAGACGTACTTGAAGTACTTGTTGTCGTCAAGCTTCAAATCATAAATAGTCCTGGGATTCATAATCTTCAGTGCCTCCCCATATGCATGTAAATGACCAAATGAGTCCTCAGGCCTACCTCTAACCATAATTAACGTCTCTTCTCTAGACCACCAAGCCTTTCTGTAACTAATACTAACACCAAAATATTCCCACATATTCTGCATGATGTCTTTTGGCTTGTAGGTTCTACTAACATTCGCAAACTTCGACTTAATTAGATGACCCACAATTTTGCTTCTAGCCTGCCAGTGATCATGATCCATTAGTTGCTGGGAACATGTATGGACATTTTCATACCTTGAAATTTTAAACAAGGTGGAATACTTAAGCTTCTGAGCCCGAATCCTCTAACGACAAGAATCGTGCTTACACTTGACTGTCAATAGGGACTTGGTTGATTTCTTGACTCTATGCTCAAAATTTCTGCGTATAGCAAACAGTGATAATGCAAATGCAAGTTCTTCCTTTGAAGTGTATATCTGGCCTAGCTCGAGATCAAGGTCATCATTCCCAAACATCTGACCTGACACAATTATTGGCATATCATTATTTACCTTCTGCTGCCCTACATCAAACCTTCCAATGTCATGATCAGCAGTTTCAAATTGAACCTCATCACAATCACATTCTTCCACATCCTCTGTGTCATCCTCCTCAATAGACTCATCATCCAATTCCTCTAGTAATTCCCATTCGTAATATGAAGCATCTTCGTCGTTGTTTTCATCCGCAGCCACATTCTCCCCTTCTCCACCATTATGCCAAAATCCCCCACTAAACCCTACATTTTCCTCAACACCTACATTTTTCTCCATCCCGAACGTTGACGAGTTTGAAACATTTAAGTCGTTGTAGAGATAAACAAAGAAATTATCATCAGAAAGGTTGTATGGGGCCACGTTATTGGTCAAGGGAGTTAAAGATGCAACATAATCTGATGGGTAAGTCTGTTCGAAAGAAGGTTGTTTGGGGTAATAGGGAGGTGGAGATGGTGAATAATCTTGGGCACAATTATATGGAAAACTTGGTTGATATGAGCAACTGGCGTTCTTCATGTCAGTGCTGCCATATGTGGGTTTGGGTATTGTTGATACATATATAGGGGGCCTACATGCATCCTTGCCAGATAAGAAGAAGCTAAGTTCTTGATCACCCTGTATCAAATAAGTGGGAATCTTGGATCCAAAATTATATAAACATCGGAGCATGAGATTGTATTGGGTTGGGTTAATTTCACTCAGCTTGTACAATTCTAACAAGAAGTCATCAAAACGTATGTCACTTCTTACATCCAAGTCCCCTAGATTACCGCCTACGTAGTCTCGTTCATCATCGTTCCAAAAACCACCATAGCAAACAAACACGCGAGGCATTCTGCAAATAAAGAGGAAAAAACTTATTGGCCAAGTAGAGTAAAAAAAATTAAAAAAATAAATAAAAGAACTGTTTGTATCGCGTAATGTTGGCCAGGTCAACTTTACGAGATAGTCAACTTTCTCGTAAAGTTGACTTGGCCAACATTACGAGATACAATGTAGGTACTGTCAAACTTTTCGTAATATTACGAGACATAACGTTACAAGACAGTACTTTACGAGACATAACTAACTTTACGAGACAGTATTTTACAAGGCATAACTAACTTTACGAGACATACTTTACAAGACAACCTAACTTTACGGGACATAGTTCTAACTTTACGATACAGAACTAACTTTACGAGACATAACTAACTTTACTACATAACTTTACGAGAGATCTTGGTAAGTCATACATGTCTCGTAAAGTTAACTTTACGGGAAAAGTCACAGAATGCGTATTGGTAATTTTTTTTTCTCCTAACCTTTTTTCCAGTCATCTCACATATGTTTTGCAAATCTAAAAATGGAGTATTTAAGAACTTTTTGGTAAAAGTTTTACAACGAAGTAAGAATTTGGAAAATTTACAAACTTTCTGGAGAAAAATGACATTTCTTATTCGTTTGCATAATGACAAACACAAAAGTAGAACAAACAAGCTGTAAATACCTGATTGTTTTGGGAAAGAAACTCTTTTCCACTGAAGTTGGAACCCTCAAAAGAAATTATTCCCCATGAAGTTGGGACCAAAGGGAGTTTTCCTCTCAGACGTTGGGACCCTTCCTTTTCAGTGAAAACAAGTTGTAAAAGTCAAGTTTGAGTTTTTTAACTTCAGTTATATATGTCTGATGGGTTCAATTAGGTAAGTTAGGTCAAAGTAAGTTCAATTGGCATTGATGAGGATTTATTGAGGTGAAGGGCATAATAGTATATTCATGCTGTGGGGCCCTCCACTTAAAGTGTGATTTGATTGAGAAGAAGCTAGAAAAAACAGTTTTTAAAAAAGAGGTTAGTTTTGAAAGGTGAAAACTTTTTTAGGTTAAAAATAGCAATTTTCCGTTTTAAACCTTGAAAGCTTTTTAAGTTTTGTTTTCTTGTGTGTCCTTGTGATAGAATGTATGAATATTTTGAGCATTCAAGTGAGGATTGATCTATATTCTATCTTGCTTGTGGAGTACTTTGAAGATAAAAAATTGATGGGAGTTTCTAACTTTGTCTGATCCTTGGTTCATTAGATCATCTAAGTAATATTAATTTAACTAATATTCGGGGTTGAGATCAAAGTGGTTTCGAGGCTGTTGGGGTTGAGTTCTTTAGGTCTTTTTGTTCAACATGGCTCTTAGAATCGATATTCAATGGTTTCTTATTAATATGTTTTTTTATAACTATTTTTAGTTATAAAAAAGTAGTAGTGTTTATAAGGTTACGTTTTAGAAAAAAAAAATCAAACAACTATGAAGGACTATTCTTGTTTTTTTGTTCTTAAAAAGTAAAAATAATAATAATAAATAATAACAATAGTTATCAAACATGAGGATAACTCAACATTACTTTTGGAACATCATTCTCATCTTGAAATAATTTCAGGTTCGCATCAATGTGAAATAGTTGTTTCTACTTTTGTTTTTTCCTTTTTCAAAATGTCATGAATGGAAATGTGGGAAAGTATTGAAGATATCGACAAAAACCTTTATAATTTTATAAGCAACCGCAATAATAAATTTTCAACTTAATCAAAAAGTATACTTTTTTAATGCAAACAAAAATCACGAGAAAATAACAATAGTAGCTTAGTTTAATATTCTCAAAAAAAAAAAAAAAAAATAGTTTAATTATTAAGAAATTATATCATTCACTTAAAAGTAGGAGTTTAAATTTTCACCTATAAATTTAAAAATTCCCAGAAAAATAAGAATACATGTAGATGTAGCATAGTCCACCAGATACCCTCAATAAAATATTGAGAAAATAAGTCAATTTTCATCTCTAAATTCAACAAATTATATCAATTTTAACTATTACTTTTTTTTTTATATATTTGTGAGTGTTTGGACCAGTTTATGCACACCTCGAACTAATCTCACGGGATAATTTGCTAACTCTACAACATCTGAATCCCAAGAAAACTCGTAGAATATTAAATTCTAGGTAGGTGACAACTAAGAATCGTGTACCCATTTTTTTTTTAACTCCTTTATTAAACCCATGATTCCTTTTAACCATCAACTTTCAATTTCTATAAAAAATTTCCAAGCTTAAACATGTGTTGAAAAATTTATTTACCATATGCTATAAACTTAGCCAGCTAATCTAATAAAAAGCAAAAACGAAAAACGTGAAGTTAATTATTGACTTAATCTTTCAAAACTTACAAAGTTCAACAAAATTTCCCTTCATTGATGTTTTCTTTTAAGCTCCAATAATTTCAAACTAGACATATATTATACGTTCATCAAATCCACTGAAAAGTTTATCCAACAGTAAAAATTGCAACCCCGATTCGAAGTTAATGTAAAAATTGTAACAATTATCAAAATTTAAGATAAAGTTTCCTAAAATTTTTAAATCATATTATTCTATCATTTGTATGTCAAAGTTAGCTATACTACATATACTCAAAAAAAAAAAAAAAAAAAAAAAAAAAAAAAGAACCCATATCTCTATGCTGAAAAAGAAAAGGGTAAATTGTCTCTTTTTTAGATGCCAAGAATATTTGTGTTTGATCCTTGTGTTTTAAAAATGTAACTTTTTAATCCTTGAATTTTTAAAAATAACTGTGTTTGGTCTCTAAATTTTTAAAATATATCTTTTTAGTCCTTGAATTTTTAAAAATAGGTTTAAAATGTCTCTAAAGTATTTTTTAAAATAATTATATGATATTTAAAAGGGAAATTTTCACATATAGAAAAAATGTCAAACTATTTACATAAAATAAAAAAAAATACTGATAGACATTGATAGACTTTTATCAGCATCTATCAGCAATAGACTTGTATCATTTCTATCACTGATAGACCCTGATAGATTTCTATCAGCATTTATCACAACTATTTAAAAATTTTGCTATTTTGTGTAAATAGTTTCCCTTATTTTTCTATTTTTAAAAATTTTCCTTATTTAAAATTAAAAAAATTATTTTTTAAAAATAATTTTAAAGAGAAGAGATCATTTTAAAAATTATTCTTCTAATTTAAATTTTCAAATAATTATTTAAAATAATAATAAAATATTAGAAAAATTACTGTAAACAAAAAAAATATCAAACTATTTACAAATATTAAAAAATTTTACTGTCTATCCGCGATAGAATTCTATCGCAGATAGACAATAAAATTTTTCTATATTTGTAAATAGTTTGACTAATTTTTTTATATTTGAAAAAGCTCAAAATATTATTTGAGGGATTTTTAAATCTATTTTTAAAAATTTGGAGATTAAGGGGTACCTTTCAAAACAATAAACATAAAAATTTGAATGGAAAATTGTTGTGTATAGAAAAAAAACAAAACTAATTACACATATAGAAAAAAGTGCACTCCATGCATTTGTATTTCCTACATTTTTTTTCTCTATATGTATAATTAGTTTTGTTTTTTTCTATCTATGAAAAGACCCCAATTTGAATACTAAAAATTTAATTTTCCCAAAAGAAAATCTATAATTGGTATGGATCCATTTAAATAATGGTTGACATCAACATTTAAAAGATACCTTCTTCCAACATTTTCAACATTTCCATAAATTGAGAGTTCCATATTATACTTCTCCACGCATGTTCATCATTTAACCATTGGAAACGCAAGTTGAGGTGAAGAACAAAAAGTCAAAGCTTCAGCTGCAAGTAATATGAAACATTTTCTTTTTCTTTTCTTTTTTTTAATGGTAAATCCAAGCCAAAGACAAAGAAGAAAGACTCACCTCTTACGTCAATGAATGCTAGAAACCCAAATTATAAATTTGTTTTTTGGTTAAAAAAATGATTTTGAGGCAGCCATTAATTAAGTTGTTCCAATCAACACACACCCTGTTTTTAATGCTAAATTCTCTGCAACTTTGCCTTTTTTTAAGCATAATCTTCTTGTTCTCTTGTGCCGCTGCCTGCATGCTGTTTGACTTAAAGCAGGCAAAGAATCCCGGGTTTCCTTTTTTGTTTTTGGTTCTTTTTTGGAAAAGAAAAAAAAAAAAGTTTGAATTTTGAAGTTTCTTGAGCAAATTGTCTTTGCCCCACTAGGGAAAAATGAGATCTTGAAAATGTTAATCAAACTTGTAGAGAAATTTACAGCAATGTAGAGTTTAAGAACTTATGATTCGTATGCTAACATTTGAAAGGAATCTATTTCTTTAACTATCTAAACTAAGAGTCCTCTAAATTTGGGACCCAGTAAAAGGAAATTGCAAAAGAAAAAGGAAAAGAGCTGGTTTGATTTATACAGTTTCTACTGTCTGTTGTCTGTTCTCAGCTGGTTGAAACCTTGTTTCTCTATTGGCAAACCATTGGACTGTTCTTTTAGCAATTGGGTACCAAATTTGTCTCATTCTTTCTTGCTTTACATTCTTTCCCAGATCAGAAGATTCCCCACTTTCAACTTTTCTGTTAAAATTCATATACAGATCTTCATCACCAAATCTTGATATGCCTGTGATTTCTGAAACTGATCGTCTTGCATCTGGGCTTGTAATTCTTGTTGTTTGACTTGGATTTGCAGCAGATTGTGATGTAGAAGGGAATCCCAGAATTGAATTGCTTTGGCTTACTGTGTTGAGTTTGGTTTCAAATGTTCTCTTTATTTCCATCTCCTCCTTGATCTTCAAGATTTCTTCAATTTGCATTGATTTTGGCAGCGTTGACTGTTCTATATCTGTTTTCAAGGAAGTGAATCTACTGCTTGAAATGGCATCAATCATCTCCTTGTTCAAGAACATCAGGTCTGATGAACTTACGTTGCTCCATCGATTCATGAAAACGAAATCGGATACGATAATTTTGTGGTTGTGTCTGTGTAAGTTCTTCATTTTCTCATCTTCATCACCACAAACCTTTTGTATCAACATTTCCTCTTCTTTATCACTCTTTAAGATCTTTCTGAAGCTTCTTCCAATGCTGAATCTAGAAGAGCCATGGAGTAGTTGTTCTTCTTCTTCTTCTCTTTGTATAAAGAGCTCTATGTTTGAGTCTTGTTTCATCTCTGATAAGTTGCTCAATAAGAACCTCGTGCTGTTTGAATTAGCAAGAAGCTTCAAGTCTTCAGAGCCAACTCTTTGCCTGCAAAGAGGGCAGCTAGCATGTTTTTCGAGCCAATGATCGATGCAGTTGATATGAAATGCATGTTTGCACTTTGGCAACAACCGGAGAATTTCGATATCTTCGAATTTCGAAAGACAGACTGCACATTCCAGCCCTTCTTTGGAACCTTTCAGTGTGGAGAATCTAAAGAATGGAAGGGACTCGATCACCGTCTTATCGATTCCGGAAAACCGAGAACTTGACCTGATTTGTCTAGGATGGTTTACATCATCCCCTCGAACAGAAGATCTTCTATGGCAGAACTTTGCATAGACAAGGAGAATAAATGTCAACAAGAACATAACTCCCAAAATCCCTATCACAAAGCCAAGACTTGGCTGAAAAGCACCATTTTCAGCATCTTGAGAATCAATTTGAGCTTCAACAACAAGGAACACAGAAAAGAGGAAAAAAATAATCGAACTTAACCGGATCATCGATTCTTCAATGGCTGAGACTTGTTCAGAATCTACTGATCTTCAAAAGGCCAATATCTCAATCAAATGAAGCTAAAAACACCCTTTTTGATAGGCATGAAAAAAGGGAGAGAGGAGTAGAGGTTTTTATATGAAAGAGTCCTTAAATACACCTTTGCGAGAATCATCCATCAGCTGTGTGGTGGTTCCTGTATTCTTCTCTGGCTGCTGTTCCATGACTTCACCTTCATAAATCATTTAAAAACTGCAAGTATTTTTGTAGTTTGAAATTTATAAAAGAAGATGACAGGGTTGAGGGAATTTTAAATGCTGTTGACAAATGTGGGGCTGTTATTTGGTAGGTATTACTTGGGAGATAAAATAGAGAGGGGGAAAAAACAATAGCTAGGCATCAAACTGTGACATCACCTGCTCCAAAACAAAACTTATCTGAATGCCACCAATCATTTTGCCTCGTGGGTAAATGAAACCAAATTATTACTTTTATCATTTTTCCATGTCATTTATTTATTTATTCATTATTTTCTTTAATATGGACTGCCTGGCTTAAACAAATGGAAATTCTGAGTCCTGCAACATGCAGGGGATTAAGCAACACATGCTGCAGAACTCTGGCTAGATTGTCATTGTTTGTTCCTAATAATTGGTTCGTCTAAAGCTTTTGTTGGAATTCCTTGAATTTGTTATCTGGCGCTCCGAATGAAACCTAAGTTGTATCCGTATTTATGTTATTTGCATTATTTACAATTTTGACCCTAGGATTTAGAGGAGTGCGTTAAACAAACTCTCTAACTCTACTGGTGACTTTGATTCAAAACTGCTCTCTTCCTCCATGGACGTAATTAACAGTATAACACTCTGTTAGTGAACCACACACGTAAACCTCTGTGTTGATTCTTTATTATTTTATGTTTTATGTTCATCTTTAGTTGTCGATTACTTAACGCCTTTTATGACTTTAAAAGCCAAGATATTTAAAAAGAAAATGAAGAAAAGATCAACCATCTTATGACTAAAACTAAAAGGGGTTCATGTTTACATTTAAGAAAAGTTTCAAAAATAACTCAAACTTTTGGATTAGAAGACAGCACCCTCTGTTGCATTGACCCCCTCCCAACAACACCCAAGAGAAAAGAAACAAAAAGATCCATTTGATATGATTAGAAAAGAATAAAATGACTATATTTTAAACAAGAATTGCAAACTCTTGAGATCATTTTGTCTATACATCTGGCTGCTGTGTGTACTTTGACACTTGAGACCTTTGTTCTCTATTGGCAAACCATTGTACTGTTCTTTTGGCTATTGGCAACCATACCTGCCTAATTCTGTAATCTTTTGCATCAGCTTCAATCATAGAACTGTCTCTTATTGCATTCTCATTGAAATGACCAAATCTTGAGAAAGCAGTGGTGTCTGACACAGATCTTCTTTCATTAAGATTTGTGGTCCTTGATGTACTTGCATTAGAATCTGATATAGAGGGAATACCTGAGATTGAAACTAAGCTATTTTTCTCAGCAATGCTTATCCTCCTCTCAAATGACCTCTTCGTTTCCATCTCTTCTTTAATTTGTGAAGTCCTTTTGCCCTCAGTTTCTCTTGTTGCCGATCGACGAATGCTTTCTGAATTCAAAGAAGAGAATCTATTGCTAGACATGGCCCCAAGCATTTCTGTGTTCAAGAACATGAGGTCAGAAGAACTCATGTTGCTCCATCTGTTCATGAAAACAAAGTCAGATACAAGAATCTTGTGTTTGTGCTTGTGAAAGAGCACCCGCTCCTCACTTCCAGGTTCACCGGCTTCGTTTTCGATCAAGACTTCTTTTTCCTTGTTACCCTTTCCTGTTTTTCTGAAGCTGGATCCAGTGTTGAACCTTGAAGAGTTATGATGATCTTCCTCTCTCTGTACGAAGAGCTCCATGTGTGAATCTTGTGGCAGCTCTGGCTGGCTGTTGTTCCTCATTAGTCTCATACTGTTGGAATAGGTAAAGAATGCAACGTCCTCAATGCTGATCCTACACCGACAAAGCGGACAGCTCGAGTGCTTTTCGAGCCAATGATCAATACAGCCAATGTGAAAGGCATGCTTGCATTTCGGAAGCAACCGAAGGACTTCAATGTCCTCAAATTTGGATAAGCAAACAGCACATTCCAGCCCTTCCCTTGATCCTTTGAGTGATGAGAATTTAAAGAAAGGAAGTGCATCAATCACCTTTTGATCAACCCCAGAAAATCCCGAGTCTGATCTGAGAAGTCCAAGCCCGAGATGAGCTTGTGGTTCACCACGAAGTTGGGAAGTCTGGTGACAGAATTTTGCATAAAGAACAAGGATGAAGGCCATAGAGAACATGATGGAGAGGATTCCAATAACAATGGTGAAGTTTTGTGGAATACCAGAACCAGCTTTTGGTGGAGGAGGTGCTTGTGCATTGACAGGAAAAAGCAAAATAGTCATAACTATCATAATGATTCTACTAAACTTACTCATGGAGAAAACTCATGAAAAAACTCTTCTCAACTCTAAATGAGCCTTTGCAAGAACAAGAACACTTCTTATCCCTGGTTGAAATTATAGTCTTTTTGTTGCTTTTCTAAGGACTTGGAGTTGTTGAGGATTTACTTTCTGATTCATTTGAAACTTGGTAGGTTGAATTTTTACATCAAATCTTAAGTTGCACAAAACTGGAAGCAGCCAAAAGATACAATACAATCTCTTGATAAATTCTTACAAGTACATGAAGCAAAAGGCCTCTGATGTCAAATACAATTCTCACAAAACTATCATCTTGCTGCTCAAAAGGCAAGATGGAGCATTAAACTGATGCATTTGAAGCATACAATTTCAGTTGGACAAGCCAAGTTTTTCATACTTCAATTGATGTACGAACATAATTTTAAATAAAAACAAAACAATAAATAGTTCATTAAAGGCAACCAAAAGTCAATTATTAGCTAACTTTCAAGCTCCAGAAAGTCAAGGTTGTATAGTGGCTGCCTAATTTTTTAGTACAGATTTTTAGTAAGACAGCTGGGAGTAACTTTCCATTTGAATTTCGTCTCACTCAAAAGTGGCTTGCCGATTTTTGCATAGCTAAGTAGTTATATACATTTTCTTAACATCAGAAATTCAAATTTTCATTTTCACGTTTAAACAATTTAGGATGAAAAAAGAAAAAAAGAAAAAAGAAAAGACAATGATTCCAAAGAAATTAAAATGGGAGAAAGTTAGAAATTGCTTGAGTGGATTGTCTAATACTTGAAAATATATCTGTTGTCCTTTTCATATATTCCTTCTATATAAATTTAAAAATAGGGAAATTTTCACCAATAGAAAAAATGTCAAACTATTTACAGAAAATAGCAAAAAAAAACACTGATAGACATTGATAGACTTCTATCAGCATCTATCAGTGATAGACTTCTATCATTTCTATTACTGATAGACCCTGATAGACTTCTATCAGCGTCTATCACAACTATCTAAAAAAATTTCTATTTTGTGTAAATAGTTTCCCTTATTTTTCTATTTTTAAAAATCCCCCTTAAAAATATGGGAGATTTAAATAAATTCATACTTCATAAATAATTAACTGATTAATAGATCTATCAAAATATGAAAGAAAATTAACAAAAACAAGGAAATTCTCTCTCTCTCTCTCTCTCTCTCTATCTATCTATCTATATATATATATATATATATATATATATATAGGGTTTAATTTTAATTCATAATGACATAACAGTTTATTAAAATGAAAAGAATTTATAAACGAAACTTTATCAAAATAAAGTTCCCTTCAATAATGTCAAACTTATAGGTTTCTTTGCACCTAAAAATGAAAAGTGAAGGAAGTTGGCAGTGAGGACACAAGATATTTTGCTGACACGTGGATGTTGGTCAATGATCTGATTGGTTACAGCAGAGAAAATCTGACAGGATAATACATCTTAAGATGCACACAAAGACAGACAATGTGGGTTGTTGACACGTGTAAAAGTTCCAACTTCTCTCTGCCAAGCCAAAACAGCTATTCTGACGAAGCTTCATTGAATGTAATACTGTCATTCTCAAACCTTATACAAAACTCAGTTGGATCAGTTAAAACAAAACTTCCCCAGTTCCTCAAGATTGATGAAATGTTCAAGAGAAAATGATGAGAAAAGTGCTTCTTTTAGAAGGGCATACAAGGAATGCTGTTTAATTCAATCCACAACAGAATTCCTAACTATGCAAACAGAAAACCATAGACGCTATGAGTCAAACCTTGTGTAGAGGTTGTAGAATTCAATCCGTAAGAGATTAAGAGAATTCCTAACTATGCAAACACAGATGCTATGGAGTCAACTTTGTGTAGAGGTTGAAGGGTTGTTACTTGAAAATGGAGCCAAACCAGTTTCATTATCCGAACTGACGCGCTCTTCACTAGCATGTCGAATGAAGTCCTCTGGAGACATGTGGGTACCATGGCAAGCACAGACAATCCTGATCTGGTCTGCATTGTATCTGTAAGTCACACCAGAAATCGTTCTACCATTTGGACCCGTGGTTGAAACCCAAGGTAGATTAGGGAAAGAACCACATCCTCCAAACTTGACATCGGCAGCTAGGCCTGGCTTTATAGCAGAAATTTCATTTAACGAACCTCCGGCTGGTCGTTCAGATGCATCTTTCACCCCAAGGCTACTGCTGCTTCCTTTTGCCCCTGCTTGAGAAGAGGACCCTTCTTCGACAATAGGCTGTCTGCTATTATTATCAACTTTCTCCTGTTCTGACGTCCTGGCATCATATTGAGTAACCTCAGCTGAATTAGGAAGAATTCCTTGCATTCAACGAACATTCATGACAAAGGTTAAGAATTTATCTTGAACTACAAACTTCAAAGCAAAAGGAAATCACACTATGATATACAGGATGATATACAAATATAATACAGAGCAGCCATTGCAAGTATCCTTGAAATCTGATAGACCTCCAATCGTGGAAGCATAGAAAAAAAAGAGTGGGGGAAAATTGATAAATATGTAATGAGAAATTGTTGTATTAATCAATAGATGGTAGTAAATTGTGGAAAATAGTTTTTGTCATTAATACTATACTGGTAGGTAGGAGCAAGAGTTGGGTATGGTTCCTTTTGGCTTAAAGATGGGGTGCTAGTTGTAATTGGTATGGGAGAAAGGGACTCTCGAATTTCTCCACGCTTATAAACGTTCAAGTAGACTCTGTCAAAATCTACTAATAAAGCCAAGCTCTGAATAACAACTGAAACCTCGAAATTGTTTAGAAATAATAACAAAAATAATCTATAATTTTCTTCAATATTCATTTCGGACAGTCTATATCTTTTAATACTCGTACTGTTAACATTCAATAATGTAATTTAAAACCAAGACCGATCCAGAATAATGAAGGGAACAGCAGCAGATTTGTTCCTATTTTAAAAGATTAAAGAATGAGTTTTCTAGCAGATGAGGTAGGATAAGATGTTTACCCGAAGAAGGTTGACTTCTGCTACAGGGATTATGCAACTGTGGCTGAGAAATCAAACCCCGGGAATTATCTTTATCTAAAGTTGGAAGCTGGCTAGAAGAATAGCCAAACATTAAAGGCAAGTTTCCAGGATTCTTAGGCTGGACCCCACATTGCTCACCATTTCCAGCGATGAATACTTGCCTTATGCCGTGTAGAGAATGCCCAGTTGAATTGGATGCACCTGCATCGTGAGAATCTTTGACTATCGGTGAAGAAATACCATTCCGCGAACTTGTAGTTTGAATAGAGAATGGAACGCTTCTGTTGAAGTTATGAAGCTCGATATCACTACCTGATGAACCATTAACCTTTCTCTGCCCACTCAGGTCCGTAGTACTTAACTCAGCATATCCATCATTTTGTGAAACTGGCCTTGACGTAGAACCCTCAAGTTCAGACTCTCCAACATCCTCATTTTCAGCTGCAGAACCATCCTCGGTTGTGGAATTACGAGATGCTTTTACCTTCTCATCTAAATTATTCTGACAGGAATCACCTTCATGTTTCTTATGGCAATTTATCTCCTCAAAAAATATCTTTCGTTTATTACTCACCTCTGGCTGTTTTTCTTCCTGAATGTCTATAGGGTTCTCGTTTTTCACTACCCAAATTCCAGTGGCCTTCAAGTTCAGAGAATTATCTCCATCTGTATGAGTCCGGGAAAGGTCATTAAAAAAATTATCTTTAACCTTTATCGAGTCACTTCTCAAGAGACCTGGGCCCATATCTTGTCTCTGATTGCCACCTTGAAGGAAGTTCTTGAAATCATCAATTATTTTACTGCCTCTATCACTTTCCTCTGTTCCAACATCAGAAGAGGCATTTTTGCCTTTAGACTTGACCGAAGATCCCCCACAAGACAAACCCAAGCTAAGCTCAAGCCCGTTGTCCTCCTCCATTTTTCTAGTTATAAGTTTCCCCAAGATCACGAGTCATTGATCATCCATCAATACTTGACTCAGCCTGATGTAAGAAAGAACCTCAAGTGTAAGAGTACTATCAAATTTGATTGACATATCATGACATATAAACCTTGCCCAACAACAAAACATGATACAGTGCAGAAAAATGTCAAAAGATGCAGCAGATTGCGAGATCATATTCAATCATGGCAGGAAAATCCTCAATCCCATATGATAAACAAAAAGAAGAAATCCACTACATTTTACAAACATGCGAATCACATTGATATTTTAAACTATATCGATATGGTACACATAATTACAGTTTTGTTAATTGCAAAACTTGTGTTGGCAATTCTAAAAAATCAGAAACTCAATCTGATTTGTTACCTTCAATGAAAGTTTCTAGATATTCAATCCACTTTCCAATTTCAAAACAGCAGTTTTATAGATACCAATAAAAAAACATAACATGTACATTCTATGGAACTAGTATTAGTAGTAAGACTTCCTAAAGCGATCCAAAATGCATATAGAATCAAAATAAACATATCCGATGTTCAAAATCTGGGAATAGATTCGAAAGAAAGTAACATTTCATTCAGTTGAGTTCCCACATATATTTAATAGTAATTAGATCACCCAATCACTTGATCTTGCAAACATGCTTATACGTCAACAAAATAGAAATTAATTGAACAAAATCACGGTTCAATCCATTCACTTCACACACACCTCGCTCACAATAAAATCCTGACACGATCCACAATTCTCATTCTCAAAGACATAAAAGAAAGGGTTCAATTTTTTTCCAAGTTCGAAAAAGGAAATCGAAAATTTTACCAGAAACGAAATGAATCCAAGCGAGTAATATAAAGTGACGGCAGAAGACATTGATTGAAACAGAGAAACATAACCCTAAGTCAAGTGATCCTCCTAAACCTGGATTATGAAATCCGCAGTAGAGTCTACTGATTTGGCGAGATGAATAGCTTTTCCAGTAGTCTGATCTGTGTTCTTCACTCGATGAATTCTTGAATTGCTGAAAACTCCTGTTCCATTTTACCCATTAATCGGCCCTGCTTTTGGAGCAATTCGCGGTGTTTGGCGATCAAAAATATGCAAAACTTTGGATCGGATCGGTCTACGAATTTTTCTTCTTCTATTTTTTCAACGGACGAAAAATTTAAAATTCGTTAAATATGTGTTTTATTTTACTATTTTTTTAAGTGATTGAATTTAAACCTTCTATCATTAAAGGAAAATACGTAACCACTGAAATTAATGGCTACATCAATTAAAATCTTAAATTTTTAATTAAAAAATCTTAACTTTTATGAGTGAATCAATTTACTATTTAAAATAAACTTAAGTAAAAAGTATAGTACTAAATTCGTAATTAAAAGATCTTAACTTTTATAAGCGAATCAATTTACTATTTAAAATAAACTTAAGTAAAAGTATTGTACTAAATTAATAACAAATTAAAGAAATAGGCGAAAAATCACTTATATATTAATAAAAAAATAAAAAAGAAAAGAAAATAACAATTAGAATAGCTGAATTGAAATAAACAAATATCCTTGACTAGCTCAAAGATTTGAAACTAGTAATGTTGAACTAAAAATTTAAAGTAAAACATTAAAAAAAAAAATAATGTTCACCCCACAATATTTATCGACTTAAAAAAAATGAGGAATTATTTTAAAAAAGAATAATAATTAAAAAAGAAAGTAGTCCAATGGGCCAAGATGCAAAGATGGAGGAGGTCGAGAGAAGCTCAATGCCCTTCAACTCTTCCTCGAGTAATAGCAAGCAAAGTTTGTGAAGATCGATATGTCAAAACATCCAAACGGTGATGTATTCACCAGGTTGAGTTAAATTATTGGTCTTGTAAAACTCCTTCCAACCTTTCATGAGCACATAAAATTTAGAAGTCCAAACCTTGAACGTCATGTCGTATTCTCTTCGTTCACTATAAAAAACTATAACATCAATTCCCTCACTCAGGTTCTCGCTGTCATTGAACATGGGAGCCAAATGACATATAACAAATTTTTTTTAAGTGTCAATCGCCCTTGCCCATCTGCCAAGTCAGCTTTTGTCATTTGCTTCGAAAACAGTGGACTACACGTTTTGATTATGTTCACGATCGCCGGCATCGGTGGCATTATTATCGTGGGAGCTCCACCAAATTCCGCCAACTCCAAGGTTGCATTTTCATTGTCGTTGAGTTTGAGAGGTTGTTCGTTGACTATGGAAGTGGAAGTTGAAGTTAAACCTGGAAATTGATTTCCTATATCTTCTCTGATGATATGTGAAATGACATGTTGGCTCCAATGCCTTAAATACTTCCTCACTTTTTCTCATAACACAAAGAGTTGAAGTTGTTTTGTGCACATCATTAGACACTTTCTTATTACCATTCAACCGTGTTTTACCCGTGATGAGATCAAAATTAACAATATTTTGTAACCAACAAATAAACATAAAATTTACCTTAAAATATAATTTTGGAGGAAGTTAAATTTTAGTTCTGCTTTATTTAATAACTTTCATAAATAGTTTTTGGAATTTTTATCAAATTTTAGAGATTAATTCTAATTTTTAAACTACAATTTTAATTTGACCTAAAATTTATACACTATAATGATGAAGCTGCTCTAAAGATAATAGCCGCTCAACTAACTTAAAGTTTTGACTTCAAGGTTAGGTGTTTCATACTCCACCTTATATATTAAAAAAAAAAAAAAATAGATTCACTTGCATTTTATTCATTAAAAACCTAAAATTTATATACTAAAATAAAAAAAAATATATTTGAGTACATCTTGAGTAGTATTTAAATTTGTGCATCCTATCAAATTCATGTAGAAAATTCTTCTAATTTCTTTTTTTAAATATTTGAATTATTTTTATAAGTGATGTAAGTGAGATGCATAAAGATAGATCTATCTTTCCATATGTTTTGAGTATTCAAGATTAAACAAGAAAACCATGAGAGAAACTCACCAAACTTTCACCCACGGTAGGATCAATACGGTGGCAGTCTGGCGGCAGTGTCCATGTGCTCAACGAAACGGCTGCTCATGGTAGAGAAGGCGTCGGGGACGGGCGACAATGGCAAAAACTGAATAAAGAGCGAGTTTGAGAGAGACGGACGGAGAAGTGGGTAGGGACGGAAAACACTCATTGGCGGACATGTGGCGGTCGGAGGCTAGTGGATGAGAGAGAGACTGCCCCTTTTGTTTCTTTCCGTGCGTTCTAAACGAAAGTTTTCTTGAGACTAGAGATGTTTATAGGGCGGGACAGGCCAGTAAATTGCTTCCCCGCTCCCCATCCCGCCAAATTCGGGGCGTGGATTCCTCGAGAATTTTTTCTATTTGACTTTTAAAAAAAATCAATTAACATAAATCATTATTATGAAAAAATTTCAATTAAATGGTTAACTTTTATATGATTAGTTCCAAGTAAACAATTATAATTTAAAGAGAAAATTATTCAAAATTTTCAAGTTGTAGGAAATAAATATTTATTAAATTATTTATATATATAATCTAAATTTATTAGAATTTAAACCTATCTTTTTACGCTAATTCAAACATATTCATTATTTTGACTATAAAACAATAACACTTTAAAATTAAATATAATATTTGTATAATAAAAATAAATAAGACAATATTAAATTATTATAATAAATATAAGAAAAAAAAAGTCTAACAAGGCGAGGACATGAAATGGGGTCCATCCCCGTCCTTGTCCCCATTTAGCTTTTCGGAAATTTTTTTCTCACTCTCTCCCTCATTTCGCGCCTAAATGGAAATTTCTGCCCCATTCAGGCTGGATCACGGCGGGCCCGTCCTCATGGAAAAGTGGGCATCTATAAATGAGACTATAAAATATTATAAATCAATTAAATAACATAGTGGAAGACGTAAATATTAGTTATTTTCACTACAAGCATTTTTGTCTCTACGCATGCAAGAAAACGTCAGCGGATCCTCCTACAAGTGTGGAAAAAACCTCTATCGACTTTTTTTGCGTGGGCAGAGCTTCTGCCACGCATTTTGACGTTGCGTCGGCAGAAATGCTCACGTCATAAAACACGTGGGCATAAAAGTCTTTCTGGCCACGCAACTAACAAAATCGTTTTCTGCCCGCGCAACAAAATTCGTGGGCATAAATTCCCACGCATTACTCGTGGACAGATACACTTTCTAACAACGTTACAACTTTCGTCGCCAAAACTCGATTGCTTCACGCTATTCATGTCGTAAATAATCGAAGCACTTTCGTAGACATCCTTCTCAACTATTTTATTATTGTATGTGTAACGTACCTTAACCATAGTGGAAATCAACAATGTTTCTTACCTCTAATTAAAAAAAAGTTAAAAAATATTATAAAAAATAGTAAATTAAAATTCATTCTTTACAAAAAAAAATTGAAGCTCCAAAAGGAAAAATATTAGAAGAATTAAAAAAAAGGAAAAAGAAAAAAGAATAATAAAATATAAAAAATCAACGTATCAAGACTTCACTACTTAATTACTAGAGATTAATAGACAAATACAAAAAATCAGAAACTTTCTGAAAACTTGATCGCAACAATATAATGGGAATAGTTGTGATAGGCCAGAAAGCTATTGATTATTATTTTTTTCTCTCATTTTTGCTTTTTTTTTTTTAATTATACTGAACTTAAACTTGTAGCTGCCGAAGAGAGAAAAAAAGAATAGATGGTAGAAGGATTGAAAAAGATTTTGGTTGGTATTGAAATATATAATTTTGTAAAAGTTATAAGAGAATGAAATTGTTTTCAATAAGAAAAAGGAAATGAAATCATTCTAAATCATTTTGGAGAAGAGAAAGGAAAACAAATAATTTATGATAAAGTAAGAAATATGATAAACTTTTAGGATATATATTGTAGTTATAACATTTCAGCTTTTATTATAAAACGCTATAGAAACAAGCATTTTGGCGCCCATCGAAATCTTCCTCTCTTTCATTAGGGCGCTCAAAATCTTCATCTCTTTCATTCTTCTCCTTCATTCTCTCTCTACCAGCTTCACTTTGCAAATCTCTGGAGCTTGTGGACCTTCTCTTTCACTTACTGACAAATTCTGCTATCTCTCTCTTCATATTGTGCCACCAGTAGTGTCGCTTCAAGTCTTGGTACATCTTGGTGCTACCTGGATGCACTGCGAACGGTCAGTTATGAGCTTCTGTCAACAATTCCTTCATAAGATCATCATCTGTCGGTACACAAAGGCGTCCCTGATACGACAGGCTACCACCTACGGACACCGAGAACTCACCTCCTTGTCCTGCCTCAACCAAGTGGAGCTTCTCAATAAGATACAGATCGCTGACCTGAGCATCGATAAGTCTCTGCAGGGATGGTTGAACTGTCAACTGTGCCAACTGGGAAGTGACTTCCCCTACTGCTACCGCGATTCTTGCTTGCTCGAACGCATGGCGCAATTGGATCTGCCTGGTAATTAAAGCTGCTAAGTGAACTGCCTTTCTACTTAAAGCATCTGCTACCACATTCGCCTTGCCTGGATGGTACATAATCTCGCAGTCATAGTCTTTCACTCAAGCCATCGGCGCTGTCTCATATTCAACTCCTTATGAGTAAAGAAATATTTCAAGCTTTTGTGGTCCGTAAAAATTTGTATCTTCTCGCCATACAAATAATGTTGCCAAATCTTCAAAGCAAAAATCACTGCTGCTAACTCCAAGTCATGAGTGGGATAGTTTCTTTCATGAATCTTCAACTGGCGGGAGGCATAAGCAATTACTTTACCATGTTGCATCAACACACACCCCAGCCCTTTCTTTGAAGCATCATTGTAGACCACGAAACTCCCTGATCCATCTGGCACTGTGAGAACTGGCGCAGTAACCAACCTCTGTTTAAGGTCCTGGAAACTGTCATCGCAAGTTTTACTCCAATCAAACGAAACTCCCTTCCTAGTCAACTGAGTCAAGGGGGTGGCTATCCGAGAAAAATCCTTAACGAACCGACGGTAATAGCCTGCTAAGCCTAGGAAGCTGCGCACTTCACTGACTGTTGAAGGACGCGGCCATCCCAGGACTGCCTTGATCTTAGCTGGATCCACCGATACTCCCTCCTTCGACACCACATGTCCTAGGAAAGACACTTGGCGTAACCATAATTCACACTTGGAGAACTTGGCATACAACTTATTCGATCTCAGGGTCTCCAAAACTTTTCGCAAGTGCTCCTCGTGCTTTGCCTCCGTTTTGGAATAAATCAGGATGTCGTCAATAAACACTATCACGAAGGTGTCCAGGAATTCCTTGAACACCCTATTCATCAAGTCCATGAATGTTGCAGGAGCATTGGTCAAGCCAAATGATATTACAATAAACTCATAATGCCCATACCTGGAACGGAATGCCGTCTTCGTAATATCACTGTCCCTAGTCCTCAACTGATGTTACCCTAAGCGAAGATCAATCTTGGAGAATACAGTCGCTCCCTGTAACTGGTCAAATAGATCATCAATCCAGGGAAGAGGGTACTTGTTCTTGACAGTTACCTTGTTTAACTCTCGATAGTCAATGCATAAGCGTAATGACCTATCCTTCTTCCTTACAAACAATACTCGTGCACTCCAGGGTGACACGCTCGGCAGTATAAAACCCTTGTCCAACAACTCTTGCAACTGGACCTTAAGCTCTTTCAACTCTGCAGGGGCCATTCTGTAAGGAGCTTTCGAGATGGGAGTTGTACCTGGTTCCAATTCAATGGGGAAGTCTATCTCCCCGTACGGTGGTAAACCTGGAAGATCCTCTGGAAAGACGTCTGGATAATCCCTGACAACTGGTTCTGAGGTCAAAGCGACCTCAGTTTTTCTAGTATCCACCACACTAGCCAAGACACCCTAGGTACCTTGGTTAAGTAGCCTTTGAGCCTTCAGGGCTAAAATCAATTTGGGCAGGACCACGGTCCCAACTCCTTTAAACTTGAAGCTGGTCCCCACCGGAGGGTTGAAAACTACTTTCTTACTGGCACAGTCAATATTGGCATGGTTAGTAGCTAACCATTCCATGCCTAAGATAACATCGAAATCCCGCATGTCCAACACTATCAATGTTACCTCTAGCGGGTGCCCCGCTATCACTAGCTAACATGCCTTCGCTCTCTCACTAGCTAACATAAGTTCTCCTGACGGAGTCGAAACTAATAACACATAATGCAGAGGTTCTAGTTCTAACATGGCCCGCTTCACAAATAAAGATGAAATGAAAGAATGCGACGAGCCCGAATCAAATAAAGCTAAAGCATAATACCCCAAGATAGGGAGTGTACCTGTCACTACTGAATTAGACTTATCTGCCTCTCGCCGAGTTGTAGTGAATACTCGGCCTTGCTGCTGCTGTTGTGGGGCGCTCGAAGCCCTCTGACTAAAGTCGGTAGATTGGCTTCTACTACTCGACTTGTTCCTGTTAGGGCATCTGTCAACTGAATGCCCTTCCTGTCTGCAGTGAAAACAAACTCCAGAGCCAGCCAGACATCGTCCCCAATGCCGCCTTCCACAAGTGCCACACATTGGTCGGCTCCTCTCTACCCAGCCTGCCTCTGAAGCTTGCTGCCGATAGTGTCGTAAGGGTCTATCCGAAGGCTGGTCCCTCTGCACTAGCTCAGGCGCTTTCCTCTTCTGCCCCATAGAAACCCGGGCTTCCAACTTTTTATACTCGCCTTCATCCCTGGCATCTGCGTCGATCCTCACGGCGGCATGAAGTGCTGCGGAAAAAGTTTGGAGCTCTATCGCGTGCACCAAACCTCGTATTCCGCTCCTCAAGCCTTGAATAAACATTTCTGTCCTGTCCTTCTGGTGGCCACAAGTTTTGGGGCAAAATGGGACAGCTTGTCGAATTCCTACTCGTACTCCTCTACTATCATGGTTCCTTGCTTCAAACTCAAGAACTCTGCTTGTTTACTGTGCCGAGTGTAGGCCGAGAAGTACTTTTCATAGAAACGCTCCTTGAATTGCTCCCAAGATGCCAGCCCTCCGTTCGTTTCTATAGTCTTTTTTGCTGAGCGCCACCAAATTTCTGCATTTTCTGTCAACATGAACACGATGCACTGAAGTTTCTAGTCCTCTGGACACTTCATATAGCGAAAAATTTTCTCAATCGATGACAACCACATTTCCACCTTTGTAGGATCCTTCAGTGACCCATCGAAGGTGCGAGGGTTATACTTCCTGAAATCCCTCAAATGTTTAGCTTCGACAGACAAGTCCTGCACATTCAACTGTTGGGCCGGCCCCTGCGGCGCTTGAACTGGTTGGACTGGTGCTTGTTGAGATTGGGCGAACTGGGCCAGACGCTCGTCTATCATCTCTTTCATCTTTCCCAGTAATACTCCCCCTATCGCTATTGCCATAGCTGAAAATTCAGTCGGGGTGCCTGAAGGCACATTTATACCCTCCGTTTGGCTCCTGGTTCGTGTCTGTTGCCCCCCTTACCCAGAAGGGTCTCTAGGCAGCGGGAGATTTTCTGGCGCTGGGGGGTCCTGGCCCACGGGGTCCTGCTGTACGACTCGACCTTTCTCTTTCCTTTGTCTTTTGGCACCATCACCTATCAACCACCCATAACACCCCTTAGCACGCTGCATCATAAAAAGAAGGCTAGCCAATACAACAATCATATAGGTAAAGTCTCACATACACACCCATACACATATACATCTATACTTTGATTATGTATTTTAATTTAACGTACCTGGCAGCGATGAAGAATCCGTTATGACCAAACGGGACAACCTGGACCTACATTGTAAGTCAGTCTAAAGAACTTAAAACTTAGGCTCTGATACCAACTGTAACAACCCGTCTCTCTAGAAGTCGTTACTTCATGCATGCATACACCTCAAAATCTCACTTTTCGTACATTTGACTAGAAACCAAGAAATTTATAAAATAAATAAATAAATTTGAATAATTCAAAATCCTTTACAAAAAAAAAAAATTGAATAAGTAAATAAAATTAAGCCTTGAGCGGGGTACCCCTAACCAAACAAATGAATTATTGAATAAAATAATTAACTGATAAAATCAGATAAAAGTGGATTCCAAGACCAAACTACCATGACCACCTACGACATGAGACACTAACAAACAGAGTGCGGAAGCCTCCACTAATCCCTGTTTGGTCTAGTCACGGATTCTTCCTGTCGCCTGCCGGTCCGTTTCTGCCTCTGCCTGAAATTCATAAAATAAACAACGGAATGAGTATAAAACTCAGTAAGTAATCCCATTGCTGGGATTTCTGTGTACATAATCAACCTGTCGTCTTGTCACCATGTCTAGCGGCCTGATGGCACGTCGTCAAACTGAAGGGTGAGCCTGATGACTCACAGTGTCAAACGTGGAGGTGAACCCGTCGGTCCACACACGTCTAGTGGCCTGATGGTCCACCGTCAACGTGAAAGTGAACTGTCGATTCACAGTATACAACATGGGACGAAACGACATCTAAGATAGGGCTCAATCATACATACATGCATAACTAATAACTTCTCAGTGGCCAGTCACACATTCAGAGAGCCTACACATGCACACTAAATTCTAATTAGGGGGAACCCTTGAAATTCCAAGAAAGAAAGACCAACCGAAAGATTTTTCAAGATTTTGCAAGAATGGATTATTGCCGATCAAAAAAGATGTTTATGAAAAAAAACCAGCAGTTGTTATAGGCAAGATAATCAATTTTACTTCCAAAAACAATGTTGGGATTTAGACTCGAGTGATTCAGAAGAAGAATTTCAACATGCTAATTTTGCTCATGCTCGATTTTCTCAAAGAACCATCATATGCATTATCCACATTGAAAATTTGATTCTAGTGATTCTAGTGACTCTGAAGACGTTTCTAAGTCAATTTGGGATAGAATAAGAAGTCGACAATATTGAAAAAAGGCTCAATGATCTAATCAAACACATTTTTCAAGAAATCAACATAAAGATTGGGAGTTAGATGAATTACAGAATCACCAAGAATCATCAAGAATGTATTTTTACAGCCCAAGAAGAACGTTCAAGACTCGAAATTATTCTTTTGGTTATGAAACACGATCAAGAAAGGTTGATTCAAGAAAATCAATGGATGAGTTCTATACCCACTGCGAGATTGAAACATATCTAAGAATCCAACAAAATGACTACTTTGATCCCATAACATTGGAAGAAATAAAGAAACCAACAAAAGAAATCTAATGTTCATTGGGAAAAATGACTCAACATATTGATCATTTATCAATTCATTTGCAAGAGTTCAAGTATGAATTGATTTTATATACGGAAGAAAAAATAAAGGAATCACAGTTGGAAACTTTTCAAATAGAAAATCTTGAAGATAAAATTGGAAAAAATCTTGTTGAGACCCGTGTAGTTAACGGAGGCGATTGGGACAAAAATCATGTGACGTAGAAGAAAAAGAAGAATTTAAAGATGTTAGTTCAAAATTTGTCTCAAGTGAAGAAGAAAAATCCAATGAAGAAGATGGAATAGAGGTATTGAATACCAAGCAAGAATCGAGCAAGAACAATGATACATTGATTCCATTGGAAATGGATCACCAAACTGTCGAAGAACTTGATGTTAGATTTATTTTAAATTTAATATTATCATTAATGTGGCCCATGTGCATTATCTACTAATTTATCTTTTAGGCCTATTATTTTATTAGGCCAATTAAGTAAAAGATAATTCCTAAATTAAATAAAAGATAAAACCCTAATTAAACACCCTGATGAGAAGTGTCTATATAAAGACCCTAGAGATTGGTCCTCTCTCTGCCTCATTAAGTAGTTCTTTTCTCCTCATCAAGAAACCCTAATTAAGTTCTAAAGGAAGGCCAAGAGAGAGAAACACAATCCCTTAGAATACTATGATCATGGATCAATGTATGTTATTCTAATTAATATTATTGTGAAAATCATCTAGTTCAAAGATCTTGGTATTTATTGTTTTATACAATATTAGAGTTTTATTGTATAATCATGAAGTTAAAATTTAAATGTGGTATCAGAGCTTTGATTAAGGACTTGTGGTTTTCCATTGATGATTTATTGTATGATTTGATGTTTTCGCTGCTAACAATTTTATTTTGTGAATATGATTCAAGGAAGTCTCTGTACTATTGTAAGTTTTGAACAGTAATCTGAAATTTATTTATTTATTTATTTTAAAAATAATCGATAAAGTTTTATTTCGATTTCATTCGAAGATTGAGATATAGACTTCTTGAAAAAGAAGGAAGAAAGATTTAAATTAGGAAATCTATATTCTATGAGTGTTGCTGTAAGAGAAGTCTATCGGTTGCCATAAGTCAACTTACTGTTCATGAATAAATTTTATAAGTGTTTTGTTTTCTTGCTTTTGACATTAATGCAATGTATGGTAAAATTTCAATCAATGATAATCATCGATTGAATTTGAAACTTGAGTTATGAACTATGCTATGATTTTTTTTGAGTTTATTATTGATTCAAATGTATTATATGTACAATTAATGATATTTGTGAAAATTTAAGTTTAATGTTAATGTATTATGCACAATTAAATCCCATCAAAATTTCGATTCCATCAAGTTTAACAAATTAAATTATGTATTTATTTTTGGTTTTATGTATTATGTATATCATGAATAACACATGTTTAATTATATCCTTGTAATTTAAATTACACAATGGAATATATAAAGTTTCATATTTCATTGATAAAATTATTTGCAATATTTTTATTTTGTAAATTGTATGATATAAATTACTATTTGAAATTATGTTGTTTTTATATCTATATATTATGAATAATTTGTTAGTCACCAAAGTGGCCAAATTAGACAGTTTTATATAGATATCAAATGAAGGTTAGTTAATTCATGAAAATAAAGAAATTTTAGAAATTAACCGAAGATCTTTTATCTTTTGATTTAATTAATTAAAAAGATAAAAGATAATCAAAAGATAAACACAATCAATTATCTTTTGTTTTCAAAATTTAAATTATTGCTTATCCAAAATTCAAATTATTACTTATTTTGAATTTATATTATGCGAGATTTAAGTTTTATTTTTTATTAAGATAATCACACTTTCAATTAATAATGTTTTGCAAATAATCACACTTTCAATTAATAATGTTTTGCAAATTTACATGATAAATAATTTGTGGTTATTTTATTATGATATCTATAGTATGAATAATTTGTTAGTCACCAAAGTGGCCAAATTAGTAAATGTAAGTTCTATATAGATATCAAATTTAAGTCAATTATCAACTACTCATGTTTGTAGTTGTTTTATTGTGATATATCTATGTTATGAATAATTTGTTAGTCACCAAAGTGGCCAAATTAGTAAGTCTTATAGATATTCCATTGATAATGTATGCAAATTAAGGTGATAAATTATTGTGATTACTTTATTATGATATCTATATTATGAATAATTTGTTAGTCACCAAAGTGGCCAAATTAGTAAGTTCAATAGATATCAAATTAAATTTAATTCAATTACTCATGTTTATGTGATGCTAATGAAAGGGGTGATATTATGAAACATTAAAGTTATTATCATGAGTATATTGAAATTCATTATTATAAAACATTTTAAATCGCCCAAAGGTTGATGAGTAGTTTTATAATTTTGAATCTTATCGTGGTTAATTGAGATGTTTGGCTAGATATTTTTAGTATATCCAAAGATAACTAATGTATCTAGTTTGAGTATTTTTAATTACCAATTACGTAAAATTAAAGTTAGCATCAATTATGTATATATTGTTGTATCTTCCAAAGAAGAACTTCAATATATGCTTAATGATTATTATTGTTATCTGAATCTAAATTCAATATTAAGTTTATTTATTCATAAGCATATTTATTCCATATTTGCAGTATTTGTTTCTATTTCTCTTCATTCGCAAGCTATGTCTATAATCAAGTTTAACGTACTCAATTTCTCTAATTAGTGCAAACAATTCTAATTCCATCTTGGTGCTTTGGATCTTGATTTGACACTTTTTAAGTGAGAAACCTAATGTTGAGGAAAGATCTTTCTATAAAGATTGGGAAAGATCAAATAGATTTAAGCCTAATGTATATGCGAGTGACTGTAGAAACGATATCAAGTCTACAATTATAAGAAAAAACTGAAAATGCTGAGGAATTTATGAAAATTGTTCTCAGTCTGAGTTAGTTGATAAGTCACTTGTTGGAACACTTATGAGTACCTTAACCACCATTAAGTTTGATGGTTTTCGTACTATGCATGAGCATATCCAAAGAAAGAATTAAAAGATTGGTAAAGAACGAAATCCTTCCAGATTTGGATTTTACTGATCTTGGAACTTGTTGTGGATTGTATTAAAGGAAAACAAACAAAACACACGGTTAATAAAGTAGTCACAAGAAGCTCACAACTCCTTGAAATTATACACACTGATATTTGTGGGCCTTTTGATGTTCCATCTTTTGGTGGAGAAAAGTATTTCATTACCCTTATTGATGATTTTTTCACATTATGGATATATCTACTTGTTACATGAAAATTTTCAATCGATAGATGCCTTGAAGGTATTTATCAATGAAGTTGAAAGACAATTAGATAGAAAAGTGAAAATCGTAAGGTCTGATAGAGGTGGTGAATATTATGGAAAATATGAGGAGAATGGACAGCGCCCTGGTCCATTTGCTAAATTCCTAGAAAATCATTGCATATGTGCTTAATACACAATGCCAGAAACACCACAACAAAATGGTGTTGTAGAAAGGCGCAATCATATATTAATGAACATGGTTAGGAGTATGTTATTAATTCATCTTTGCCCATATTTTTCTGACTGTATGCTTTAAGAACTGCTCAATACTTATTAAACAGGGTTCCTAGTAAGTCAGTTCCAAAGACACCTTTTGAACTGTGGACAGGAAGGAAACGCAGTTTAAGGCACCTACATGTTTGGGGTTGCCATGCGGTAGTAAGCATTTATAATCCACACGAATAGAAACTGGATTCAAGTACAACCAGTGGTTTCTTCATTGGTTATCCAGAAAAATCAAAAGGGTATAGATTTTATTGTCCTAGCCACGGTACGATAATAGTTGAAACTGAAAATGCAAGGTTCATTAAAGATGACAAAATTAGTGGGAGTTTGGAACCATCTAAAGTGGAAATTCAAGAAGTTAGGGTGGAAACTCTTTCATCTATAACTTCTTCTCAAGTTGTTGTTCCTGTAGTTGTTGACTATGTTAACAATCCACAAGAAAAACAAATTAATGATCAAACTCCACATAATGATATTATGATAAATGAACCTGTAATTGAGCAAACCACAAGAAATAGAATTAAGAAGATCTATAAGACAAACAAGATCAGCTATTTCTGATGATTATGTAGTTTATTTGCATGAGTCAGAATTTGACTTAGGTATTGGTAACGATCCAGTTTCGTTTTCAAAAGCCATTAAAAGTGATAATTTTGCCAAATGGTTAGATGCCATGAAAGAAGTATTGAAATCAATGGATTACAATGAGGTTTGGGACCTTGTAGAATTGCCTAAAGGAAGTAAAAGAGTTAGGTATAGATGGGTCTTAAAGACCAAACATGACTCAAATGGCAATATCGAACGATGCAAGGCTAAACTCATTACCAAAGGTTATACTTAGAAATATGATATTAACTATACAAAGACTTTTTCTCCTGTCTCTCAAAACGATTCATTGAGAATTATTATGACTTTAATTGCTCATTATGATTTAGAGGTTCATCAAATGGATGTGAAAACTGCTTTTCTAAACGGGAATTTAGATGAAGAAATGCTCATGAATCAACCAGAAGGTTTTATGATTGAAAGAAAGGAACATATGGTGTGTAAGCTAAAGAAGTCAATATACGAACTTAAACAAGCTTCCTGACAATGGTATCTTAAATTTAATGATGTCATCACATCTTTTGGATTAAAGAAAACATCGTTGATCGATGTATATATCTAAAGATCAGTGGGAGTAAGTTTGTAATTCTTGTTCTGTATGTTGATAACATCTTGCTAACTAATAATGACTTTGGTTTATTATGTCAGACCAAAGAATTTCTCTCTAAAAACTTTGAAGTGAAGGATATGGGAGAGGCATCCTATGTGATTGAAATTGAAATGTTTCATGATCGAGCACATGGATTGTTAGGATTGTCTCAAAAACATATATTAATAAAGTTTTTAAAGAGATTTAAGGTGGATAAATGCTCTTAGTTCCAATTCAGAAAGGAGATAAGTTTAGTCTCATGTAATGTCTAAAGAATGAATTGGAACAAAATCAAATAGATATCATTCTGTATGCTTCTATTATCAGAAGTTTTAATATATGCACTAACTTGTACCATACCAGACATCAGTTTTGTTGTCGATATGCTGGACAGGTATCAAAGTAATTTAGGAATGGATCATTGAAAAGCTGCAAAGAAAGTGTTAAGGTATCTATCTGCAAAGAATAAAGGATTAGATGCTTACTTACAGAAGATCTGATCATCTTATGGTAATTGGATATTTAGATTCAAACGTTGTTAAGTATTTGAATATATGAAAACCAATATTTAGCTATTTGTTCCTATTATGTGGAAGAACAATTTTATGTAAGAGTGCGAAGCAGTCTATCATCTCTGCGTCCACTATGAAAATTGAATTTGTAGCATATTGCTTTGAGGCTACAATTAATGTATGATTTATGGTTGTGGAACTTTATTTCAGGACTTGAATTTGTCGACAGTATTGTCAAGTTGCTGAAAATTTATTGTGATAATTCCACAACAGTCTTCTTCTCTAAACGATAAGTATTTAAAAGTGTTAAACATATTGAATTAAAATACTTTATTAAAGAAAAGAAGTAGTTCAGAAACAAAGAGTCTCAGTCAAATACATTAACACAAATCTTATGATTGTGGATCCACTGACTAAAGAATTGTCATCAAAGACATTTAATGAACATGTCGAACGTATGGGCATTAGTGGATACCATTATTGATATTATGATTATGCTATTTGACACTCTAAGCTCATTTATTGAATGTTTCTGATTTTATCTTACAGTCCTATTTCTTATGATTGGTATATACATAAATGAATTACGTAAATGAAACATGACATTGTCTTTGATAAAGACGCTTATTGTTGGACCATTATTGATTTTCTTTATTATAGATCATGTTAGATGAAGAACTATTCTTGTGATACATGGAAGGGAGTATGTTAATGCAATGACGTATGACCGCCATGATCCTTTAGTAGTTTCTTTGACTTGATATTGATATTATGATATAGTTTTTATCTTCTCTACGCATTATGTTTATAAATATATATAGTAAATAACGTTAAATGGGCCAAGTGGGAGAATGTTAGATTTATTTTAAATTTAATATTATCATTAATGTGACCCATGTGCATTATCTACTAATTTATCTTTTAGGCCTATTATTTTATTAGGCCAATTAAGTAAAAGATAATTCCTAAATTAAATAAAAGATAAAACCCTAATTAAACACCCTGATGGGAGGTGTCTATATAAAGACCCTAGGGATTGGTCCTCTCTCTGCCTCATTAAGTAGTTTTTTTCTCCTCATCAAGAAACCCTAATTAAGTTCAAAAGGAAGGCCAAGAGAGAGAAACATAATTCCTTCGAAGACTATGATCATGGATCAAGGTATGTTATTCTAATTAATATTATTGTGAAAATCATCTAGTTCAAATATCTTGGTATTTATTGTTTTATAGAATATTAGAGTTTTATTATATAATCATGAAGTTAAAATCTACACTTGAAGCGAATGATAAAGAAGACATAATTCTTGAACAATTCTTTTCGGAAGGTGGTTTTTTAGTGATTGGTGCTTTGAATATGGTTTTGAATGAGCTTGAAGGAAACATCCTTTTTGGTTTTATGGCCAATAGAGAAGTTCAACTTTTGGTGGCAATATTGGATTTTTTGTCACGAATTTATCCCTTTGATCATAATATTTTTGTTCAAAATGTAGGAGGTTGGTTTGGCCATACTCCATTGAACAAGTTTATTTCATTCCTTGTTTGCTTCATAATTTTTTTCTTTTTAAAACTCGAGGACGAGTTTTCTTTTTGGAGGGGTAGAATAATGTAGGAAGAATAGGAGTTAATTAGGTAATTAGGTGATATTCTAGGTTAATTCCCTTTTTACCCCACTTGTAATAAATCTCTATAAATAGGAACCTTCCCCTCTTGTATCAAAGACATTATTCATTCTAATAAAAGATCCACAGTATTGATTTTTGGAGAGAATTCTCTTTGTTATCTCTTTAAGCTACATCATTTATTGTTTGATCATTTTCTACAAATATTGTAGTTGAAATGTAGCTTAATTTTCTAGCAGAACTTATGAACACACTATTAATTTGGAAGAGCATTGAATTTGACTGCTTTGATTGTTTTATGTAGGTCTATTTCTTTTGGTTTCTTACCAGTTGACTAGTACGAAGGTTAATATTGATGATCTTCCATTAAAAATGAGTCTATTGTTGCAGTCAATCAAATATTTCTATTTGATGTTATGAAATCAAAATACTTTTTGGTCGGTTTTCCACTTAGTGCTTGATAGATGGACATATATCAAAATTACTTTATTAGGCCATCTCAAGTGCTCTCGTTAAATTTCATTACTTTTGAGTGTTAGATGTTTGTGATTGTTTTAATCTTGAGTTTGAGATCTTGAAACTTAGAAAAGGAGCATTGAGTGGGCATTCATTTAGTTTCCATTTTGTGTACCACTTCACCTCTCCATTTTTATGTATGAACAGTTTGGTCAATTTTATATATTCAATATGATAATTTTAGTTCAAGTTCGTATATTTTGTAGTGTTGGCTTTTTAAATTGGAAGTTGGTTCATATTTTAATTCCTTGTTCTACCTCTTATTGTATATTTTTGTCTATTAATATATTGGTTCTATGATAAATTTATCGATTATTAATGAACCACACATTTTTAGGTTCTTTAGAGAGTCAAAATGACAATTATGTACGTTTTATGTAGTTTTGAGATTCAAAGTGATACTTAGACACTTTTTAGGTAGTTTTGGGAACCAAACTGATGCTAATTTACTTTTTATGTAGGTGAATGAAATGATACCATGTGAAAAGATCAAAGATGGAAGCTCAATTTCCGCAACACTTGATGAATTTTGTATTTTGTGAACGTTGTATAGTCGTTGCATATTACATTTGATGTATTTCTTGTATTATTGGATAATTTGTTCAGTTTCTAATGTAAAATGATTACTAAATTTCAACAATGAAAGGAAGTCGTATTTAATGTATACATTAAGTATTATTTCATGTGTCTATTTAGCTAAAAACAAGTGCTTGTAATGTAAATGAGCATAATTTCAATGTTGTTTGTTATAGCATAAGATTAAAGCTATATATATATATATATATATATATATATATATATATAGATATATGATATAATAGCCCTAAAAAAATGTTATCATATGTCAAAGAAAGCATCACGAAAAAGGCTATTATATAGTAAAAATAGCATTAAGAGCAAGCTATTATATGTTAAAGATAGCTTTAATGACTAATGGTATGGAATGTTTTCATAGCCATGTATACATGTTATATCTTCATACTCTATTATAGAATCCATTATAGCTATACAAAAAGACTATAAAAAGTCCCAAGCTTTTAAACATGGGCTATTAGGACCTTCGAAAAAAGCTATACAAGGTCTTTAATCTTCGAAATCTCAAACTAACATTCAGAAATTGAAGACACTTAACTTAAATTTTAGAAAAAAAAAGAAAGTATATATATATATATATTTTGGACGTTACAACTTCACAAATGGCCGACTGCATGCTCTAATAATTACGTTTTCGATCACTGCTATTGGCCAAATTCTATCTCGAGCTCCACCAGTCGCCGCCACCATATTTTCATTGTTGTTGTTAGGTGGAGCTTTCGTTGAGGCTGCTCGTTTACTATGGAAATAGAAGTTGAACCTGGAAATTGATTTTTAAAACAGCCTGTGGGCTCCGACGACTTGGATTGTTTCACGCTTTTTCTATTCACGTCTAAAGAATCGAAGCATTTTCGTAGACATCCTTCTCAACTATTTTGTTATTGTATGTGTAATGTAGCTTAACCATAGTGGAAATCAACAATGTTTCTTCTCGGTAATTAAAAAATCTTGAAAATTATTTGAATTCAAATTATTCATATATATAATCTAAATTTATTTGAATTCAAACATATTTTTTTTTACACTAATTCAAACATGTTCATTATTTTGACCATTAAACTATAAATCTTGAAAATTAAACATAATATTTATATAACACAAATAAATAAGACAACATTAAATTATTATAATAAATATAAGAAAAAGTCGGACAAGTACGGGGAACGAGGGCGGGATGGGGAATGTTCTCCATCCCCGTCCTCATTTAGCTTTCATAAGTTTTTTTCCCACCCTTCTCCCATTCCCCACTTAAATGGGGAATTCTTGCCCCGTTTAGGCTGGGTCTCGTAGACCCGTCCTTGTGAAAAGAGTGGACATTTCTAAATGAGACTATCAAATATTATAAATCATTTAAATAACACAGTGGAAGGTGTCAATATTAGTTATTTTTTTCTCTTTTTGATTTCTGTTCAAATTTTGTAGAATTAAACATTTTTTAAATTCTCAATTTATTAACCACAAAATTAAAAAGTTAATAGATTTTTTTTAGATACTTTTGAAAGTTCAAGAAGAAAATAGATACAAATCTCAATACTGAAACTAAAAATTGAGGCACTAATTAATAACTAGTTGGTTTTTAATTTTTTTTTTTTAAAATGATGCATGTTTAGTTAATGTTATTTATTTTGTGTTTCTTACCAACTAAAAACATGTTTGATAATTGTTTTTTGTTTTCTACTTTTTAAAAATTGAAACAAAAAGATATGTTTGATAATTATGTTTTTTCAAATGAAAATAAAGTTGTATTAATTTTTTTTTTCAGTTTATACTTAATAAAATCAAGGGCAAAATGAACTTTTGGTCCTTGAGGTTTGAAGTTCATGTCTATTAGTCAGTCCTTTCCTTGGTGTTTTAAAACAAATATTTTAGTCCCTGACGTTTGAGAAATAGTTGCAAATAGTCCTTGAGGCTTTTTAGACCGTTAGTTGACTCACAAAAAAAAAAATGATGTGCTCGTTTTAAATGATGAGTTAGCTTGTTGATTTGACAAAATTTATTAATTTAATATATTTTTCTAATGATGTGACCTCCATCTCCATTTCTTCTCCATTCCCTCTTCTTTCCTCCTCTCCCTACCAAATAAGCACCATTGTACATCCTTGTGGATATCATGTTTGTACCATAAAAGCTAAGTTGCCTCAGTCATCGAAGATGATAAAACTAAGTAATGTGCTTCTGCTTCTATCTCAAATTCCTTGAAAGCGGAACTATCCCCATCATGAGCAAAATCAGAAGAATCATTGCTCAAAGTGTTCATCTTCATTTGGAGATGTCCAATTCACACTATCCTTGCTTGGCATGAAAAAAGAGATTAAGTAAAAGAGAGGATACAAGTAAGAAGATTACCTTAGGAAATGAGGAAGGAGGTTGAAGGAGGAAGAGGGAGAAATCACCGAATTTATGGGCAAGAGTTGCATGGAATTTAAAATTTGAAATTTGAAGGAAAAAAAGTGGGCTTGGCTCGACAACTGAGGTCAAATAGGAGTGGCAAGGGAGACTTCCCATCAAGTACTTGCAAACGAGAAAAGAGGTAACACGAAGAAAACAAGAAAAGTATGGTGTTGGGTCCAATATCGAGGCCGACCATCAGGGGAATGACACGTGGAGATCTGAGTTGTAAGGATGTGATAACTCTTTTGATAGGCAACTAGTAGTGTGTTTTTTTATAGAAGAGAAAATGTTTGAGGATGACCAAACTGTCTAGTGAGGGAATAGTAGGTGGAAAATGATCAAAGTGACATTGAAAAGGTGAAAATCCAAAATTTGGGTGAGAAACTTGGGTCGGATTTGAATTAAAGGCCAAAGCCTATTGTAAAAAAAGAACAGACAACCTAACTCCACTTAAATATATGAGGATGAAAAACTAGGAAAAAATGGGTAAATACAATAACAATTTAACCAATATTTCCAATTTGGCTTATCTGTAAAAAGGAGAAGAATCTCTAGATCACAGACAAACGAGCCAAGTTTGTATGCCTATTCCCTATAGGAAATGAAGGGCACGACATAAACTGTTGCGCTAAATACTGCTTAGTTGTGGTGGATGCACGCTAGGAACCTAGTTGAATCTTAAAAAAAAAAAAAGTCCCATTTAGACATTCTTGGCATAGCCAGAGATCTGTGAAGGATCGTTGAGGAGCTAAGTTCGATATGGTTATGCCGACAAAACAAGGTTGACACGCCATATAATAAAAGGGACATGGCAGCCAAAGAAGCAACAAGGATTAGAGCTATACTCCCAAGCTGGCATCAACATGAGCAACCAGCAAATAGCTGATCCATGAAACCAATTTTAGGAGGGGACTAATGTTATGGGTAATTTTTGGCCTAAGGGAAAAGGGTAATTTTTGGCCTAAGGGAAAAAGCATAAAAGAACGAGAATAGCAATAATGTTTTGGGCCAGACGACTAAATCCAAAGCAAGACAAGGCCATGAGGTATAAAGTGGCATGGGCTTCAACCTATGCTAAGGCTAACCAAATTAAAACACCCCAAGCGAGGGTCGTATGAGAGGATGAGCTCAAGGAAGGGGCTTTTAACCTAGAGGATAGCTCGGAAACCCTAAAAGGAAGAGGCTAGTTCAAGGAAACTCTATAGATAGAGAAAGGAGACACCAAGGGAAGTAAGTTTCTAGATTACTATACTTGCTACATTTCTTTCTTGCTAACTTAAGCATCAGGACTTGTGTGGCAAACACCGCATCAGTGTGCAAAGCTTTCTTGTCTTGTGCAGGCAGTGTTCTTCCTTGAATTACAAATTTTCGGTTGTTGTCACGAGAGGATCAAAAGCATATTTAGCTCATCCAGTTTTTGGTATCAACATACCTAACTAAAAGTTCAAATATCTATTGATTACAAACTAAAATTTAAAATTTAGGGGCCTATCATACACATTTAAATTCCAGAGAAAATATATTCAAATCTAATAACTTCAAGACTAAACTTGTAATTAGTAATCCAACCTTATATATATTTCAAAAGAAAAAAAAACGTCTATATGAATTTGTGCCCCTTGACATAAAGTTCTAGATCTGCCACTACCTATGTCGGTTCCTCATGCCCACCACGCTTGATCAATTTTGCTGCCCTTTTCAAATGGAGAGGGTTATCGACACTTTTCAAGAGCCAAACTAACCTAAGGTTATGTTTGGAGGAGCACACGGGTTGGGTTTGGCGAATTTTTGGACCAAACCGAAAACTCGAGTTGGTTGGGTGTTTACCCGAAAGACCCAAACAGGGTCTCCAACCTAATCCCTAAAACTTGGGTTGTGGGGTTATTATTTTTTTTTCTTACAACACATGATTAATTAATAACTAAAATCTCATAAAACTCAAATGTTGAATACCAAAATTTCATGATGTCTATTAGTTACAAACTTTAAACAAAGATAAACACTGTATCAATCCTAAAAGAAAAACATTTAAAGAAAATTAAACATAGAGCTAAACTCTAAAAATTAAAATTATAATATATATTATTAATATATATATATATAAATATGTAATTCAAGTTGGGTTAGGTCAACTAAAAAAAAAAATATTCAACCCGAGATCCAACCCAACTTGACAAAAATAGAAAAAAAGTTAACCTAACTCAACTCGAGAATAAAACTAACAGATTAGGTTGGATAGTCCATGTTATTCAAGTTGTTTGGTCATTTGAACACTCCTTGTTATGTTTTCTCAACTTCAAACTCTTTAATTATCCGAGTTTTTTCATTTTTTTTTTTTTTTTGCTATTGTGACCAACATTCATGTTATTTCTATGGAAAGATAAAAAAAATGTCACTCAATTGAATCAAATCTAACGTTATCTTCTTGATTTTTGGTTATTAAAATTATATAAACAATAATGTAACCTAATCATAGTTCTATTTTATGTATTTTATATATTATGTATATGCTTTTGTGTATGTATATATAACCGATATTAGAGACAATAGTAGAATCAAAGTTTAAATATCGATGTCGACGTAAATATCGAGGTCTTGATTTTATGCAAATTTCGATAGAAATTTCAATAAAATGTCGATTTCGATGGATATTTCTGGAAAAAATTTTAAAAACAAAAATTTCAAAAAATAAATTTAAATTAGTAAATAAACATTTTATGATTTTTAAACAAGTTAAGATGTATATTATTTATACTATGTTTACAATCAGTAACATTTTGTTGCTTATTTTCTATGTTTCATGGATTTTTCTATAATATAATGAAAATAACAATTCACCCCTCATGTCGATGTCAAACCCATAGAAACATGGAAATATCGACATGTCGACGAAAATTTAATAGTATGAGTAGAATTACTACAAGGCTGGTATATATTATTTTAAAGGAATTATAGGGTTTATTATCTATTACAATTTTGTAAGATTTTACATTATGAAGGAACAACGTAGTGAGGCTAAATGCTTAGTCAACATCGTCTTAATTACTTTCTATTATATATATATATATATATATATATATATATATATATATATATATATATATATATTTCTATCTATTGTATAGTCTGTGCTTCACATAAATAAAAGATTTAATATAATATTTTTGTATATATTATCTATGTTTGTATGTAATGTATGTATAGTTTGATAATAGGTTTAAAAAGGAGAGATTGAGAGCCAATCCCGTGAATAAAGATTGATGATGGACTAGCTGCCTATAACAGTTTTATTGATATCGAACTAGACATTTTTATTGATATCGAACTAAAATAAAGGACTAAATGGAATAATTTCTCCCTTATTTGACTAATTTAAAAGAATATTAATAAACAATGAAAAAAAAACTCGGATGACCCCAGACAACACCCAACCAACATCTGCCGCATGGCAATTTAAAAAAAAAAAAAAATCTTTTGCTACTATGTAATGAAAAAGGGGCATTAAGTGCAGCCCATTTAGTCAAGATCCAATAATGGGGGGCCCATTTACCACGAAGATCAAGGCCCTTCAACCCTTCCTTGAATGATAGCATAGCAAAGCTTGTGATTAACGACATGTCGGAACATCCAAACGGTGACATACTCACCAGATTGCAATAGATTATTAGTCTGGTAAAACTCTTTCCAACCTTTCGTGAGCACATAAAGCTTAGAAGTCCAAATCTTGAACGTCATGTTGTATTGTCTCCCTTCACTATCAAAAGTTATAACATCAATCCACTGAATCAAATCCTCATCATCATTGAACATTGGAACCAAATGACGATTCACAAATTCCTTTTGAAGTGTCAATTGCCCTAGCCCATCTGACATGTCGCTTTTCGTTAATTGCTTCACAAATGGCCGACTGCATGCTCCAATTACGTTTTCGATTACTGCTATTGGCCAAATTCTATCTCGAGCTCCACCGGCCACTGGCGCCACATTTTCATTGTTGTTGTTAGGTGGAGGTTCGTTGATTGCAGGAGGCTGCTCGTTTACTATGGAAGTAGAAGTTGAACCTGGAAATTAATTTTTGAAACGACTTGTCGGCTTTGACGACTCAGATTACTTCACGGTTTTACTATTCATGTCGTAAATAATCGAAGCACCTTCGTAGACCTCTTTGTCAACTATTTTGTTATTGTATGTGTAACGTACCTTAACCATAGTAGAAATCAACAATGTTTCTTCCCTTTAATTAAAAAAAAGTTAAAAAATATTATAAAAATAGTAAATTAAAATTCATTCTTTACAAAAAAAAAAAAAATGAAGCTCCAAAAAGGAAAAATATTAGAAGAATTAAAAAAAAAAAAAAAGAAGAAAAAAGAAGAATAAAATATAAAAAATCAATCGTATCAAGGCTTCACTACTTAATTACTAGAGATTAATAGATAAATACAAAAAATCAGAAACATTATGAAAACTTGATGGCAACAATATAATGGGGATAGTTGTGATAGGCTCGAAAGCTATTGATTATTATTATTTTTCTCTTATTTTTGTTTTTTTTTATTGTTTTTTTTATTATACTGAACTTAAACTTGTGGTTGCCGAAGAGAGAAAAAAAGAATAGATGGTAGAAGGAGAGAAACAGATTTTGGTTGGTGTTGAAATATACAAATTTGTAAAATTTATAAGAGAATGAAGTTGTTTTCAATAAGAAGAAGGAAACTAAATCATTTTGGAGAAGAGAAAGGAAAACAAATAATTTATGATAAAGTAAGATGTTTTTATTAGGATATATATTGTATAGTTATAGCATTTCAGCATTGCTTTTATTATAAAACCCTATAGAAACAAACATTTTGGCGCCCGTCGAAATCCTCCCCTCTTTCATTAGGGCGCTCAAAATCTTCATCTCTTTCATTCTTCTCCTTCGTTCTCTCTCTACAGCTTCTCTTTGCAAATCTCTGGAGCTTGTGGACCTTCTCTTTCATTTTTCTTTTCCGCTTCTTTTTTTTTCCTTCTCCTCTGCGTTCGACTGCGTTTTGTCCATAGTCTTCTCCTTCGTGTTCGATTGGGTTTTGTGTATAGACTTCTCCTTCACGTTCAACTGGGTTTTGTGTGATCTTCTCCTTCATTCGAGCTCGTGGACTGATGCAAAATTACAACCTTCTGCTTCATTCGACTGCTTTGTGCTTCAAAAGTTCAACCATCTCTCATTCCTTCGATTGCTTTTTGTGTTGTTGTTTTGAAAATTTTATGTTGTTGTTTGGTGTGATCTGCTAGGCATAAATCTTAATTTTAAATAATTTAATTTTGCTGTTATTTGGCAATCCAACTTTATTCTTGAATTTGATTTTAAAGAGAAATTAGCTAATGTGAAAATATGAAGAAAAATCGTTATTTTCTATTATTCAAAAGATGGTCCCAGAAGGCTGAATTTCTCTCTTACATATAGTGCGATAATGAAGAAGAAACTTTCCAAAAATTAAATTCTATAAGGAAAGCAATAAATGGGAATACTAGTGTAGATGTGTGATTAGAGTGAGAATCTCTAATGCATTTTCCAGAATATAACTCCTAAATTTGTTAACCACAAAAGGTAGGTTTTTGGAATTGTCAACACAAAAATCTATCCACAAATCATGCTAAAGGTGAGTTGTTTCCAGTGAGTTGGCGTGAGGAACATAGTAGAGCATTCTGGAATGTGATGTTGAGGAGAGCTTCTTATGCTTGCTGAGTTGGACCTTGCATGGATGCTGAAGTGGAGAGGATTAGTTCTTCAAGGTTTAACAATAAATCATCTTTATTCTTTCATAGCTACCTCTGCTTGCAGATGGTATTTTTTACTCCAAATGATTGAAATTTAAGATTCATGAACACAGACCTAACATAAGCTCAAACAGCGAGTCCTTGAAGAAGCTGAAACTGCATATTCAAGAAATTCTTAATTGTTGAACCAAATGTTGTGACAGTTAACTCACCTTTTTCATTGTCTCATTTTGATTCACTTGCACCAACCCCATTGTCTCTTATGTGAAGATTCACGAGTAAAAATAGGGCTTTGTTTTTGCTATGCATAAATTTGATTGATAAAGTAGAGCTTTATTTTTGCCAATGTCGTCTAGGATTTTGTTGCTTCTTATTTCCCTTGTTACTCCATATCAAAGTAACAATGGGGTATAGTTGTATGAATGCCTAAATACCCAATACCATAACTGAACTAATTACTTGTGAATTTGAAGTTTAACTAGCTAAGCATTGGTTTAATTATGATGAGCTATGTTACGGTCTGTTATAATTGTCATTTTCTTCTCCTATTTATACTTGAAAAGTACTTTGTGAATGATATGAATTTATGAATAATACTTAGGGTTACTTCTCATATTTGTAGATCGTTCAGTATCGGTAGTTCTCCGTCTTTTCAAAGTTGCTAATTAAGGTAAGATCTCAATCTCTCAAACATCAATTTGTTGAGAACGTTCATGGGTTTTCATTTTTGCATAAAAATGAATATAGGCATAATACTTAAGTTTTTTTGTTTGTTTTTGTTTTTGTAGACTTTGCTTATTTATCATTGTATAATGCCAGTATGTGGAGAGATGGTTTAGGTATTTTTAACTATTCATTTCAATTGAACTTTATGGTTGATTTTTAACCAAATAAACATTATATAATGTTATATAAATTCATTTAAACTCTCACTTCTTGATCTTGCATTTATATTTTTATTTGTTTGCCTGAGATAGTATAATATGAAGTTGGCTTAGTATTATGCTGAAGACAACACCAAAAGGGATACTATAACATAGCTTCAAATCTAAAGCCATTTTGATCCTTCTATTTCTATTGAACTTTGTACTTGGTTTTTAACCAAATAGGCATTCTATAGGTGACCTCTCAAATTACAAATTTAGTAGATATAATAATTCTTTGTTAGTGTGCTTATTTTTGCTGTTAAAAGGGTAGAAAACTTGTGCAATCAGTTTGTTTGCACACCGGTATCCAATGTGACATTTTATGTATTAATTTCCACTTTTTGTTTTATGAGGCTTTTAACTATTGGTTTTTTTCAAAGTTTAAAAGCTTATTATCAATAAGCTGGTCGTGGCGGAATGATTGCAGGGCGGCTACTATCCAGTTAAACAATGACTTGATTCTACAAACCCATACAACCACAACATCCTACTGTGTGGGACGTGATTCCATGACAAACCTTGCCACCACGTGTGAGCAGTGAGTCTAGCTTTTAACGTTGCTGCTCAAATGTTCACTTCTCACTTTTCTCCACTTTCCCCTTTTTGTTTGACTTTCAAATTGATGACAATCTCTCACAAAATTTTGTAGTTGCTGCTTAAGAATTTATTGTGCTATTAACCCCTGGGGCAGTGGCGGTGGGTGTTTTACTTGCGGCGAAGTTAGCCAAGTAGCAAATACTTGCTTCAATTTTGCTAGGGAGCGTCCTGATGCACCTTGATAAGGAGGGGAAAAAGAGTAATGGTACATAATTTTTTCTTTAACGTCAATATTGTCCTTTAGTTGTGTTCTTTTGGTGTGGATGGTGGTGGGTACACGTAGCTAACTTGAGAGGTTTTTATTTATTTTGATATTCCATGTTTGTTTCAATCTTTAGGGGCAAATTTTTCTAGTTCAAAAAAAGTTCTTCATAGAAACTTTGTCCTTGATTATGTCTCTGTTTAAGCATGATAACTATTGTCATTTTCTTCTTCCTTGTAGGGAAAGAGTTATGATTAATTTTTCTTCTTCTTGCTTTCCCAATTTTTTAGACGGTAAACACAAAATAAAACACATTCATTTGCTTTATGTTATATTTGATTCTTCCTTGACATACCTATCCAAGTGTTCCCAAATCAAATCCAAATGTTTATTTTCTTTACTTTTTGTTTTATTCCTCATCCTCTCCCCAGAGCTATGATGAGTAAACTTAAAATCAAACACATTTCTGCACTATTCTTACTATTATTGTTTATTCTTAATGGGTTATTTGGTTTTGCAGTCCTATTTTGCTTGCGTTGGAAGATGTTGATGGAACTCCATCTTTCATGGGGAAAGTTGTTAGGTCTATTGAGGACCATGGTACTGGTTCTTTTCATTTCCAATTATCTTGTTGCCATTTGTAAAATGGTATATGCCTTTTAAATCCAATATCTATTGACATATATATCTATTATGAGATTTATATTTTCAAGTTGATTGTAAGGAATGACTATTTTGATCACATTACTAATAAGTTACATGTCCATCACATGATAAACACTAAATCTCAAAATCAAACTGTCATAAACATCTTATGGAAGTTGTTAGTTGTAGAATCTTTGTTTCTACATAGTAAACATTGGTATATCATATCTATGTGGAGTTTCACATTTCATCTATACAAGTTTAATTGCAGAATATTTTCTCAACATTTTTAAAGTTTACTCAATGAATGGAATACTACTTTGTAATAGAAACTACTAAATGGAATACTACTATGTATATAGCAATCATAATATTTGAGGTTTGTCCCTTCGTTACGAATGCTTTTGGTTAGTATTGTTGCCTAAGTTGGGTTTAAATACTTGATAACTTTTGTTGGCTTTTACATCAACTTGTAGAGCATCAAACATCCCGAATATGGAGTGCAACATGGTCATGTAAAGATAATTTTCACTTATTAAGTTTGTCTTTTGAGCTTCTTTACAGAGTGGCACACATGTCAAGACATGAAGCCTCACTCATAACACTGGTTAGTGATTCTCTATCATATTTCCTAAATTCTATAATTTGGGATCATGACATAAGAGTTTGATGCTTTATAGTTGATTTAGACGTGTGATTGTTACTTGAGTTTGACATTGATTCAATGCAAGATATTTATTAAGTTGAAGATGTTGAAAATGTATGATTAGAAGTGTTTTTACATCAATATTAGTGGTCTTGGGGATTGTTCATATTAGAGTAACTCTAAAATGTTGGGCTTGTGCATAGGCTTAGTTGTTGTCGAGGTTTCTTCTGGTATTTATTATTATTATTATGTTTTGTTTAGTTGTTTTGATTTCTTTTGCCAATGTTTACTTTGAGCAAGTTTTTGTTTTTTGGCTTGCTTCTTCCAATCACTTGAAGGTATCAAACCTAAAGTTTTTTGTTCAAATTTAGGAATGGATTGGAGAAGTCTTTTGATATTTCGAAATTTTATTGCTTTCGTATCCTATTGTATTTGTCTCTAGCTTCTTGATTTTGTTTTGTTTCTTTATCTTCATTCACCTCCAGAGCTTGTATCCTTGATTGCTTTTCATTATATCAATTTTCCTTTATTATTAGTTCCTTGTGTTAACATGGCGTACGTTAATGTACACGATCTTACCAATGTAGGGTCAACCAAGAGGCCAACAAGTTGTGTGCCTAACAAAATAAGCTAAACAAAATTGAACTTGGATCAAATTTAATCTTTATAATCTCTAGACTCCACTTCTTAGAGGTAAGACATTTTGGACTTGCACTAAAGTTCTTTTCGGTTTATATGATATTTTAACTTTTTCAATCTGTATGATATTTCATTTGTTTCGGTCTATTGAAAAATCCTACCACATTTGATAAATGTGTTTGACGTGAATTTAATGGTCATAAATATATATTCTTTTTGCAGCAGTCAAGGATATGAGACTATGAGACTAGTCTGATAGTTAGACGTGAAGACTAGATGATGCATTGCATTGAAAAAGTGAAGACTCAATGATACATATTTACACTACAAGAAAAAGGTCATTTTATAGCTTTTCAATATAGCCTTTTTGAAAATGGGCTATAATATCTTAGATGAAAAAAAAAAAGCTAGCCATGAAAAATAAAAAAACTTTTACGCCTGCCTAAAATTTTAGAATTTGCCGGCATCTCCCAAAATTAAGGCTGCCCTTCTCATTCTCCTTCTAAAAACTTCTCTCCATTTTATTTTTTTAAATTCCTTTACCCATTTTACCAATTGACTCTAGTCCACTATGCACTTCAATCCCCATCTCCACTCCTCTCCTACCGAAATCCACCTCTCCTCCGCCGTCTCCAAAATTCTAGCCGACACCATCTTTCACATTTCAGCCCTAGACGACATCGTAAATGTCAATTCCACGTTCACTCCCATCATCTTTTTAGGCAAGCCCTGGAACCCAAACGATCCAACAAACAACCTCATCCAAAGCCCTAATTGTTTGGTTGGCCCTTCTGTCGTCGAGAATCTCGTTGCCTTCCATGTCTATTCCTTCAGCTCCTTTATCTTCTCCAGCATAATCGCCCTCAGTCTCGAGCAGGCCATTCGAATCTAAAAAAGCCCTTTCTATCACTGGACTGAGTTGTTTGTTCGTGTCAACAAAACGACGGTCCAAATCGAGATGATGGTGTCTGGAATCGGCTCAGTTTGCGGGTACGGATTCCTTATGATTGTGCTTATCAATATTGTACAGATGAAACTGGGTACACTGAGCTGCGACAACTCTTAGACATTTGCAGCGGTGGTTCCACTCGTGATCTTGGTACCGTTTGCTTTTATGATTTACACCTTCCTTGTTTTTACACTTTTATCAATTATACATGGCGTGTTTCCCTGAGTATACGAAGATTCTAGAATTCAAAAAGAAAAAAAGAAAAAAACTTCTCTGCGTTGCAAATCTTCGTAGATCACCTGATGTGGAAAAAAATATCGCATTTCCCTCTTTTGTTCACTAAAAGCAAACTTTGCTTCATAGCTTCAAGTTACATTTGTGGCCATGGTTTGTCTTTTATCTTTTTATTTTCCATTTCAAACAATGTCCTCTGAGTTTTTGAGTTAGTGATTAATCTTCGATTCTTGTTTTTGTTCATTTGTTGTAGGTGAAGTATTCGAGGGACCAGGCAATCCCACCAAGTTTATTTTTCTTTTCTACACTCTCTTATAGTTCTTGTTTGATTTCAATCCAAAGCTTTACATATGATTTGTTTATCATCTACTGGTTTGAATTTTTTCAATTTTGATGATCTCTTTGCTTTGAACTGACACCCATTTTTTCTCTTTTCAGCTTGCAAAGCCCATAGTTCGAATGTTATAGTGTGGAGTAGATAACTTCGTTTATTGATGTAAGAAGAATAGGAGTTAATTAGGTAAGTAGGTGATATTTTAAGTTAATTTCCTTTTTACCCCCACTTGTTATGAAACTCTATAAATAGAAACTTTTCCAAAGACATTATTCATTCTAATAAAAGATCCACCATATTGATTATTGGAGAGAATCTCTTTGTTATCTCTTTAGGCTACATCAATTTGATATCAGAGCAACCGTCTGGGCCAACATTGACTGCCGCCGGTGGAAGACCGAAAAACTATTGGTGACGACGATCACAAGAGGGAGCTTCGTGAGTTGTGGTCGTTGTTGAACAACCCACATCTAATTAGGGGAAACCCTTGAAATTCCAAGAAAGAAAGACCAACCCAAAGATTTTTTTAAGTTTTTGCAAGAATGAATTATTGTCAATCAAAGAAGATGTTTAAGGAAAAAACCAGCAGTTGTTATAGGCAACATAATCACTTTTACTTCCAAAAACAATGTTGGGATTCAGACTCAAGTGATTCAGAAGAAGAATTTCAACATACTAATTTTGCCCATTCGACTTTCTCAAAGAACATATCATTATCCACATTGAAAATTTGATTCTAGTGACTCTGAAGACGTTTCTAAGTCAATTTGGAATGGAATAAGAAGGCGACAATATCGAAAAAGGGCTCAACGATCTAATCAAACTCATTTTGCAAGAAACTAACATAAAGATTGGGAGTTAGATGAATTACAAAATCACCAAGAATCATCAGAAATGTATTTTCGTTCAAAATGTAGGAGGTTGGTTTGGCCATACTCCATTGAACAAGTTTATTTCATTCCTTGTTTGCTTCATAATTTTTTTCTTTTTAAAACTCGAGTTTTCTTTTTGGAGGGCTAGAATGATGTAAGAAGAATAGGAGTTAATTAGGTAATTAGGTGATATTCTAGGTTAATTCCCTTTTTATCCCCACTTGTAATAAATCTCTATAAATAGGAACCTTCCTAGGGATGAACATGGCCGGGTTAGAGAAGTTTTTTGGACCAACCCAAATTTTCGGTTTGGTCAAATCTTAACTCTATCGGTTCCATTTTGAAGGGTCAACCCAACCCAACCCATATTTTCGGGTTGGGTCACCGGGTTTTTTTTTTTCTTTTTGCATGTTTAAATTATTTTTTCATTTCTTCCTTTTCCATTGAATGATTTTTTTTGCATGTTTAAATTGTTGCCCACCTAAAAGTGTTTTTTTGCATGTTTAATTTTTTTTCCTTTCTTCCCTTTCCATAATCAATCACAAGCATTTTACGCAAAAATAAAAAAATTTAGTCCATAATCAATCAACAATACAATAACCATAAGTTCACTATAAACTTCAAAAGAAATTAGTTCAAATCATTCACATGTTGAAGTTCAAAGTCCACATTCAAAATATTCAAAGTCTACATTCAAAATAGAAACAAAAAAGTCCAAGTTCAATCATAACTATTAGCCTATTACAAAAAATTCCAAATAGCCCCATGACGAATGAGTGAATTTTGTTCTTCATTTTCTGTTTTTCTCTAGAATGCCTAAAAAAAATACAATTACATTAAACAAAAGGACGGTACATAAGAGAGCTTTGCAATTCGATTTGATTGTTATGGTAAAAAAAAAACTTACAATTAAAATCATCAATATGCTCTAAATCCAATGCATTATTTCAAAACAATAGAGGATGATGAACTCTCTAAAAAATAAATTAGACAAAACTAAATATATATTATTTGAGCATAATACATATTAGATATCTACAATATAAAAAATTCAATTAATTACCTGACTCAATATTTTCACAAGTCTCTAACTCTTCAAGTTGTGAAGGGAGATCTAATAACACTGAGCCACCACGAATCCAATTTTGCATACATATTAAGGCCTCCACTGTTCTAGGAGTCAAAGAACTTCGAAAGGAATCAAGAATCCTCGTACTAAATGCAGATTCAGAAGCCACTGTAGATATGGGAACTGCCAAAACATCTTGAACAATTTCTGATAAAATACAAAATATCAAAATCATCTTTGTCTTCTATATCCTTGTCAGACAAATAAGATGTAACGACCCGAGTTCAGGAGGGGGACATGAATGAACCGAGATCACATTCGAATGAGAGGGATCCTGAGGACATGAAAGCATGGTTAAGAAAGGCTTAAAAGAAATGAAAGTTACTACCTATACCAACAAGGTGCACTTCCTTTTCGGTGGTCCAATCATAAGAACTCCACAGTTAAGCGTGCTTAGCTTGGAGCAATCCAATGCTGGACGCAGGGGAATGCCAGGGCCATCAGTTGCTGAATAATTCAAATACTTTATTAATTTCCTTATAACCAATATTAGAAATCACATATGAAGATCCACTTATCTTTGTCGTGGTTTCATAAAATCTTTTCAAAAACTTAATAAACACACCTACAGTCAACAAATTAGATACACTCTGCAGCCCCAATCTTTTATTTCCACGGTCATCTTCCTCAAAATAATCAACAAAATCTGAGTCCTCTTTCTCTTCCTCTAAAATTCTAAAAGTTTTCTCAAATTTAATTGCATGTTCAAGCATTAAATAAGTCTAATTCCACCTAGTTGGTACATCTAAACAAACAAAGCCTTACACTCAGTTTTTTCTTGTTTCACACAAGCTTTAAATTTTGCCATTCTCTTAGGTGATGATCGAACATATCTCACAACATTACGGACACTAGCAATAGAATCATGCATATCTTTCAGCCCATCATTTACAATAAGATTAATTATGTGAGCACAACACGTCATGTGTAATAGTTCTCCCTCTAAAACAACAGATTTTCAACTTTTGAGTCTTCTCTTAACATAAGAAATAGTCACGTCGTTGGAACTTGCATTATCAACCGTGATGGAAAAGACTTTGTCAATCCCCCATTCCAACAAACAACTCTCAATCACCTTTCTAATAGTCTCCCCCTTATGATTAGCAACTTGACAAAAACTCAAAATCTTCTTATGCAAAACGCATTCAGAATCAATTAAATGTGCAGTGATTACCATGTAGTTCACATTTTGCAACGAAGTCCAAGTGTCTGTAGTAAGACAAACTCTTTGGGAGTTTTTAACAAGAAATGATTTCAACTTTTTTTTTCTCTTCAAGATAAAGTTAATATACATCTCTAGCAATTGTTACTCTCGAAGGAACATCAAACTTAGGACACGAAATACTACAGAAGTGTCTAAAACCCTCAGTCTCAACGAATCTGAACGACAACTCATTCATTATTATCATCTTAGCACATGCTAGTCTACATGCTTGTTGGCTAAACAATGTAGTCACAAAATTACTAGCATTGCCTCCTTTTCCATCATTTGAAGGTACAAGAGTTAAGGTGGTTTGTCCTTTTTCTTCTCTACATGGGTACTTTTTACATTGATTTCTTAAGTGCTTCCATAAAGTGCTAGTTCCACAACTATTAGTGTCACATGCATAATCCTTACCACAATAGTTACACTTGCACCTAGCTCCATTATTAGCACTCTCTTCCATTTTTGTGAAATGATCCCATACAGAAGAAGTTGGTTTATTAGGTCTCTTCGGTTTGACTTGGAAGGAAGATGTGGTATATGTTTAGGAGTTTGGCTTGTATTAGGAGGAGGAAGAAGAGGAGGAAGAGGCATTTCATTATTGTCGGTAGAACTTGCATTTTGACTACTGTTGTCCATCTATAAAATAAATGAAACTAATAAATAACAACCAACTTATACCTACCTATAATATAAAATTAGAAAATCAAACAGTCAATTAACTCAAAAACTCAATCACATCCACACATGTATCTATCCATAAAGAGCAATCACAACACACAATCACAACACACAATTTGTGTCACACAAATACATTACAATAGAAATTAAAATACATATAATCGAAATTAAAAATTAAAATATTCAACTCACCATGAAGTTAAATAACCGTGATTCTGATTCTGCTGTATCCGACTCTGTGTCCGTGGTGACAACTCACCATGTCTATTCCGTCAGCTCCTTTATCTTCTCCAGCATAATCGCCCTCGGTCTCGAGCAGGCCATTTGAATCTCAAAAAGCCCTTTCTATCACTAGACTCAGTTGTTTGTTCGTGTCAACAAAACGATGGTCCAAATCGAGATGATGGTGTCTGGAATCGGCTCAGTCTGCGGGTACGGATTCCATATGATTGTGCTTATCAATATTGTTCAGATGAAACTGGGTACACTGAGCTGCGACAGCTCTTAGACATTTGCGGCGGTGGTTCCACTCGTGATCTTAGTTCCGTTTGCTTTTGTGATTTACACTTTTATCAATTATACATTGCGTGTTTCCATGAGTATACGAAGATTCTAGAATTCAAAAAAAAAAAAAAAAAAAACTTCTCTGCATTGCATATCTTTGTAGATCACCTAATATGAAAAAAAAAAATATTGCATTTCCCTCTTTCGTTCACTAAAAGCAAACTTTGCTTCAGAGCTTCAAGTTACATTTTCCATTTCAAACAATGTCCTCTGAGTTTTTGAGTTAGTGATTAATCTTCGATTCTTGTTTTTGTTCATTTGTTGCAGGTGAAGTATTCGAGGGAACCAGACAATCCCACCAAGTTTATTTTTCTTTTTCTACTCTCTCTTATGGTTCTTGTTTGATTTCTATTCAAAACTTTACATATGATTTGTTTATCATCTAATGGTTTGAATTTTTTCAATTTTGATGATCTCTTTGCTTTGAACTGACACCCATTTTTTCTCTTTTCAGCCGGCAAAGCCCATGGTTCGAACGTTAGAGTGTGGAGCAGATAACTTCATTCAATGTTTATTGATGTAAGAAGAATATGAGTTAATTAGGTAATTAGGTGATATTCTAGGTTAATTCCCTTTTTACCCCCACTTGTAATAAATCTCTATAAGTAGGAACCTTCTCCTCTTGTATCAAAGACATTATTCATTCTAATAAAAGATCCACAATATTAATTTTTGGAGAGAATTCTCTTTGTTATCTCTTTAAGCTACATCATTTATTGTTTGATCATTTTCTACAAATATTGTAGTTGAAATGTAACTTAATTTTCTAGCAGAACTTATGAACACACTATTAATTTGGAAGAGCATTGAATTTGACTGCTTTGATTGTTTTATGTAGGTCCATTTCTTTTGGTTTCTTACTAGTTGACTAGTACGAAGGTTAATATTGATGATCTTCCATTAAAAATGAGTCTATTGTTGCAGTCAATCAAATATTTCTATTTGATGTTATGAAATCAAAATACTTTTTGGTCGGTTTTCCACTTAGTGCTTGATAGATGGACAGATATCAAAATTATTTTATTAGGCCATCTCAAGTGCTCTCGTTAAATTTCATTACTTTTGAGTGTTGGATGTTTGGGATTGTTTTAATCTTGAGTTTGAGATCTTGAAACTTAGAAAAGGAGTATTGAGTGGGCATTCATTTAGTTTCCATTTTGTGTACCACTTCACCTCTCCATTTTTATGTATGAACAGTTTGGTCAATTTTTATATATTCAATATGATAATTTTAGTCCAAGTTTGTATATTTTGTAGTGTTGGCTTTTTAAATTGGAAGTTGGTTCATATTTGAATTCCTTGTTCCACCTCTTATTGTATATTTTTGTCAATTAATATATTATTTCTATGATAAATTTGTCGATTAATTGGAAGTTAGTTAACGAATGTTGTTTTATGAAAATATGTTATTTGCATTATCTCGAACCTCTAACGGGTGATGTATTTACTGCACGATTTGCTGATTGTCATTTTAATAAGACAAATTTTTCAACATTAGGGGAGAAATCCATAAGTTGGAAAAATATATTACATGGAATGCATTTTCACTATCTCATTTAGATCCCCATACAAATCAATGTGAACTGGAAGTTCAAAAGATAATTAATATGCAAAATATAGCAAATCAAATGCCAGATGCATTTGTAAATGCTAAGAAAGTGACTAAGTCACATATACTAGCTGCAAATATACTCTCTAAAATTGATATCCCAATGCAACAAGCTGTCATAACTAATGAGTCAGCAACACGCCTGAAGCGTGGTAGAAAAATCCTCAAAAAAGAAATGTAGTTAATAACTCGATTGAGAGTGTGAATATTCCAGAAGAAATCCAAAATTTAACTCATCACAAGCATATCGAAGAAGATCAAACAATTGAGGATAATAATGAGATTTCGACAAATTATGTCATAACAGGAAAACGATGGAAATATTTTCGCTTATAATGTTGCTCATGATATTCTTTCTGAATTTGAGGATTATGAGCCAAAATTTGTCAGAGAATGTCAAAATCGAAAAGATTGGCCTAAAGGGAAAGAAGCAATCAAAGCAGAACTAAGCTCACTCTAAAAACGTAAGGTTTTCGGGCCAGTAGTCCAGACACCAAAAGATGTCAAGCCTGTGGGATACAAATAGGTATTTATAAGAAAAAGAAATGAAAAGAATGAGGTCACAAAATATAAAGCAAGACTTGTTGCACAAGGTTTCTCGCAAAGACCTAGTATTGATTATGAAGAAATATATTCTCTTGTGGTGGATGCAATAACATTGAGATATCTAATTAGTTTGGCTGTGAATGAAAACCTTGTCATGCATTTTATGGATGTAGTGATAGCATATTTATATGGGTCTCTTAATAATGATATTTATATGAAAATTCCTGAAGGATTAAAAATACCAGAGTCATGTACCTCAAGTCATAGATAATTATATTCGATCAAATTACAGAGATCCTTGTATTTATTAAAGCAATCGGGACGAATGTGGTATAATTGTCTTAATGAATATTTGTTGAAAGAAGGATATAAAAGTAATCTTATTTGTCTATGTGTTTTTATAAAGAAATCACAGATAGGATTTGCGATTGTTGCTGTATACGTTAATGATTTGAATATAATTAGAACCCTTGAAGAGTTTTCAAAGACAATAGACTATCTTAAGAAGGAATTTGAGAAGAGCATTTAGCAGATGAGATATTTATTCATCAATCAACTTATACATAAAAAATCTTAACAAGATTTTACATGGACAAATCACATCCACTAAACATTCCAATGGTAGTTCATTCACTTGATGTGAACAAGGATATATTCCGACCACGAGAAGATAATGGAGAGCTTATTGGTCCTGAAGTACCATATCTTAGTGCAATAGGTGCACTAATGTATCTGGCTAATAACACAAGACCAGAGATAACTTTTTCAGTTAATTTATTAGCTAGATATAGCTTCTCCAATAAGAAGACATTGGAATGTTGTTAAACATATTTTTGATATCTTCAAGAAACAATTGATATGAGTTTATATTTTTCTAATAAATCAAACTTGGATTTAGTTGGTTATGCAGATGCAGTTTACATGTCCGACCCACATAAAGGCAGATCTCAAACAGGTTATATATTTACAATTGGAGGAACTGCTATATCATGGCGATCTATGAAGCAGACAATAATAGCCACTTCGTCAAACCATGCTGAAATCCTGACAATTCATGAAGCTAGTTGAGAATGTGTATGGTTGAGATCAATGACACAACACATTCGTGAAGCATGCGGCTTGTCTTCTAAAAAAAATACCCTAGCAGTATTATATGAAGACCACACAACATGTATAACTCAAATCAAAGGAGGATATATTAAAGGAGATAGAACGAAACATACCTCACCAAAGCTCTTTTACACCCATGATCTTGAAGAAGATGGAGAGATCACTGTTCAACAAATTTCTTCCAAAGATAACTTGGCAGATTTATTCACGAAAGCATTACCCGTTGCAACATTCGAGAAGTTGGTGCACAATATTGGAATGCGACGACTCAGAGATCTTACGTAATGTTTTCTTGAGGGGAGTAAATGTGCTGCACTCTTTTCCTTAACTATGGTTTTATCCGACAGGGTTTTCATAGCAAAGTTTTTAATGAGGCAGTTATTAAAGTATATGAATAATGTACTCTTTTCCTTCACTAGGTTTTTCCTAGTAAGGTTTTAACGAGCATATTCTATATACTATGGATATTTAAGGGGGAGTGTTATAAATATTTGAATTAGATATAGATGTTCATAGATTCTATATCCCTAAATATTATTTCAAAATATCTTCCCCCATTATCTTTTGCATATATTTAGCTTTTCTAAATCCTGTAAACTTTGGGACCTTTTTGAGGGATACAATTGAATAGAGAATAATTCACTCTCTACTTTCTCTTCTTCTTTCTCTTGTTTTACAATAATTTTATGAGTTGTTTTGCACATCATTGTACGAAACAATTTTTTTTTTTTGTATACTTATCTTCGAAAAAAAAAACGAATTTGAATCACCAAAATAGGCAGAGTTTTAAATTTAAAAAAAATTTAGGGTGTCTTTGGTAAACAATTTGAAAACAAAAATTTTAAAATAAGGGATTTAATGAAAACAAAGTAGTACTTCATATTTTTAGATATGTGTTTGAAAGAAAATTTAGAAATTAATTTCCAAATTAAACAAATTTTTAATATTTGGTAATATATTTATAAATCATAAAACTAACTATAGTTACTCACTAAGTATATTTATAAACCATAGAACTAACTATAGCTCGACATCCTTTATGTACCTCTCTTTGATATATGTATGTATGTATATATTTGGTTTATGGGGATATGATGAGGGCGCTAAGGGTGTGTCAACCTAATTGAAATGTTGGGTGCGCCTACTGATCCCATCTACCTTTTGTAATAATTTTTTTTTAAAAAAAAAAAACTATAGACACTCACTAAATATTAGGCCAAATATAAACTATTAGTAATTATTTTATGAACTTGTTTTATACTTGTGTACAATTATTATTTTGTAATATCATATAATATACAATATATTATATGATACATATTTTAATTTAAGAAAAATAATTGAGTTTATAGCATGAAATACTATACTGGTTGTTTTTATCTTTTCTAATATAATTTTACATTTCAAAATTTTAAATTTAAAATCTGGATACATAGAAAATATAAAAATGTTGTTTTCAAAATTTGCATTGTTTTTTTTCAAAATTTACGTTGTTTGGATCACATAATTCGAAAATAGTTTTCGGAAACAGAATTCAGACGGCCTATCAAACGCAGATTCACTAAACTCAATGAATCTAAAAATATAAAACTAAATCTAAATTGTCTACCAAAGAAACTCTTACTATCTAAGAATTACTATTTGATTAATTTTAAAACTCAATTACTAAAGGGATAAATAGATTTTGAATTTGTATTCCTTCGAAGATTATTAGAATACTTCCTTTTATGTTTAATTTAACTTTTTATCCTTAGCTTTGAATTTCTCGCCAGTTATTTAAATTCCTTTGAATTTCTTTAAAAAATATTGTTCTTCAATACTTTCGTCCACAAATACGTTACTTGAAACTAGGGTTTTATATTATTTGTTGACATTATTATAAGTATATCCTATAAAAATACCAGGAATATTAAAGCATATGGATCAGGAAATTCTTACGGTATTAATAACCTTCAGAAAAAAGAATGAGTAAACCTAACCAGAATAATTATGAAGTAAAGTTTTAAAATTAATTTTAACAATAAGGAGAAAATAGTGAACTTAATTAATTATAAAATTTTAATTCTTTAAAATTAATTAATAGACCTTAACACTAAAGAATGAAAATGAGTATTTAGTGAAAAATCGAAGTTAAAAATATAAATTTTGAAACTTAGGGACCAAGTTGAAATAAATTCAAATTTCAAGAGTAAAATTGTAATATTTCAAAACCTAGAGACTTATAAATTAAAATCAAACTCAAAACTAGTTACTTAAAGTTCAAATTAGAGTTTGAAATTTAAGGACCAAATAGAAATTAGATCCAAAACTTAAGAATAAAAAATTATTTTTTCTCAATAACACATCTCAAACCTCCTTTGTAATTACGAAAAAACCCGAGTGGTTAATAAAAGTTTATCATGAGAGAGCATTAATTCACTTGCATTATTGGTTAAAGCAAAACATATTTCTTTTTTTTTTTGAAACACAACCAAAGAAACTATATTAATTATCTGCCAAACTCCGTCCGAATGAAAAAAGTTACGAACATCATAGTTACAAAAGGAAACTAACCAGTATAAAAATTAGACGGCCATGAAAAAGACATAGCAAAATAACTACGCCTAGCAAGGATATGGGCCGAACGATTCCAATTCCTACACACAAAACAAAACCGCACAAAATAGAACAATGACACTAACACCCGAAAAGGGTCCATCGAGCGATTTTACATATTTGTCAACAGTTCAACAATCAGAGAAAACAATAGTATTATCCATTTCCAAGAGATGAGCAAACTTCAACCCCTCCATAATTGTTCACATAAAGTTTAGACATACCCTTTGATGGCCAAAAGAAATCCACGAAAGTGGGTTTAGGGAGAATAATTCACATAGCCTAAAATATTTGTTTATTTTTTTGTTTTTTTTTTTGTTTTTATATCCGTGAGGGCCAGCTTACGCGCACCTCGACTGATGGACAACCCACCCGACCCTACAACAGGCGGGGTGTCAACTTATCCGTGGAATATTAAATCTTAGGTAGGTGGCCACCATGGATTGAACCCACGACCCCTTAGCCCTTTACTTTTTTTTTTTTTTTTTTTGGATGTTTCCACTTTTTTTCGATGGGAAGAAGAAATCGAACTCTGACTTTGAAGTTGGTTAGTAACACACTTTATGTGAATTATGTTAGTTATGTTAGTTTATATATGTATATATAGTTAGATGTTTATAAGAGATAATTTAAATGATGAATTATAAACTTTATGAAATGTTTATTAAGTAGTAGATATATTTTGGACTTACATCAATCCAACTATTATTAGGAAGTAGCCATGCTAAATAGTTTCTTAAATGATTATCACAGTTCCAGTAAAAAAAAAAAAAAAAAAAAAAACTAATAATAACAATTATCACAGTTGATTATCTTATTGGAATGAGATTTTTAGTTTAGATAAGTGTTTAAAATTAGCATGAATTTCTTTTGCAATTAGCTGAAAACTCGTCTAATTAAAGAGGACTTTCCTTCCAGATAAGATATTTAATTAATTAAAATAAATTTAAGTTGATTTAGGCGAAAATCCATTTATATTCCTAATTCAAGAAGATCTGAAGTCTAGATTTTTTTTTTTTAATAGTAATACAATTATGGGATGAGGGATCGAACTTCCAATCTCTAGAGAGAAAGATCATGCCAATAATTATATATTGAGCTAAGTTAACTTTAGTAGACAATCCATTAATACCCCTAAATTTTGAAGGTTGTATCAACTAAAATCCTAAATTAATAACTATGTATTAATTTAAATTCTAACTTTCGTAAGTGAATCAATCTAGAATGTTAAAATGTTGATGTAATTAAATTTATCATAGCCCATTAATGTAAGCTTTTAGGTCAGTCGGTAATTTAACATAGACCTTTCGTTAGAATTTCATTTTATAACTATTAATGTATAATTTTTACACGTATATAAGACATTTAAATGCAAAGATTAATATAAATTAGAGAAAAATGTAAGAACTAAATATGTAGTACAAGTTTTTCATTAATAAGAATATATTATATTGTTGCAACGAAAAAAAGGTAGGAAATATAATCTTGTGGGTGTCCAATCCAACCCACTTGTTGTAAAAGCAAGGCTTTATTTTGCACAAAATGTTGGGTCATATGTTTGGCCCAATTGGGGTTATTTTGGGGTTGGTTCATCTTGAAAGCCCTAGGTTTTCTTTTCTATGATATAGGTATGACGCTTAAGGAGGAAGAGAGTGAAAAAATTACAGAAAAACGGAGAGAAATTGGGTTTTTCCATGATAACTCTCTTTTGTGAATAATATTGTTTCTTTAATGTAATTGCGTAACTATTTGTAGCTTCCTTCACTTGGGTTCTTCAATGCTTTGATATTTGCAAAATTCTAATTAAAGATATGTTGTAGCTTCAAGTGATTTTTCTTTCCTGGAGCAAGTAACATTAATGGTAGAGCTGTTGGACCGGTATGACAACCCTAGAGGGGGTGAATAGGGTTTAATTAAAAATTTTAAAAAATATGCTCAAATTAAACAAGTTAATAAACTTTTTGCTAATAAGTAATTTAAACAAAGATTCTATGCAAATAAATTCAACTCCAAGTAATCAAGAAATTAAAGAACACTTTTAGGCACCCTATTTAATTCTAATAATAAGATTGGTAAAAGATATGCAAATTTAAGAACTACCAATTAAAGTAAACAAGTATGACCAATTAATTTCAAGGAATAAATTTTGCAATTAATTTCATGTAATAAAATATAATAACAAATTAATTGCAAAAATAAATAAGAGAGGGTTAGAGAAATTGACACTGAAAATTTTATAATGGTTCGGCACAACTGGCCTACATCTACTTCTCAAGCTCCTCTTGGGATTTTGAATAAGGATCCACCGACTCTTTCCATGGATTAGAGCCCAACCGCTACACCGCTCTTTTTGCAAGTTCAAGAGCAAACTCAATCCTTTCCACAGATTAGGATCAAACCGTTACAACCGCTCTTTTTTGGGATCAAAAGCAACTCTTACAAAATGTTTGAAAAAGTTAAAGAACATACTTGAGAAACTCTCTAAATAGAGTGGATTTATAAATTTTGAGCTCACAACAAATTAATCCTCACCATACATAAATTTCTCTCAAGAATAAGATGAAAATAATAACATTGAAGCTTGGAGAGAGAGCAACAATGGAAGCTTAATGAATTATGGAGGATTGTAAAAAGATGTGAAATTGTTGTGGAAATTTAGAGAAGATGAAGTGTTTAAAAAGAGAGGAAAGTTGTTAGAAACCACATTAAATTTAGACCATTAGATCTTGAAAAAAAAAATCAATGGTAGAGATTTTTCTTATTTTTTAATCAACTAGCCGTTAGACATAAACCAAAAATAATATAATAATATATATTATTTTCTAAAACCATTTCTTTTAAAATCCAACAAAAAGTAAAAGCACACCATGTGTCCAAAACTAGCCGTTAGACACAAACATAAAATAATATTAAATTTATTTTCCTTTTAAATTCATTTTCTTTTTAAAACGAATCCAAAAATCAAAAGCTCCATGTGTCACTTATCTATTGCTCCACTTGTCATCCTCTAGTAGGTCCACTTTGATGATTTGGCCGCCACGTCATCAACATCGGGTATTTTTCCGTTAAGCTTGTTCCAGCCATATCTTCTTCGTTTGAACTCCGATTTGAGTGATTCAAATTGCGCTGGAACCGTTGTTCCAATCTCTACACAATGGACACTTTAAAACACTCAAATTTTAATTGCCTCGGTAACGACTGGATGAATGTGCATATTTGAATGACAACTACTGATTTGAACGACGTTCGTTGGAAGGGCCTGAACGATGGCGAATCCGCATACAAACGATGGAAAGCTAGTGGTGGCGATCAATTTGGCGTCGATCGATGGTGTCTGCAATAGAGTTAGGACTGGGTGGCGACTATAGCACCAAGCTACGATGAGGTGTAGTAGACGGAGATCTAACACGAACGGAAACCTGCTCAGTGCAATAGTGAATCTGGGTGTGGCATGAACGCGAGTCGTTTGCACATTGACGAGCGTAAATCTTGGTCGGCGGTACGGATAAAGATGAAGCGGCAAGCTGATGACGACAACTGTGTTTGAGCGGCAGAGTCGCTAGTTCTGCTTCTATTCGCTCAAATTTTTTTTCCCAATATCTTCATAATATCAGGAGAATTGAGTCATCGTAGCCTTGATTTTCTTTGATTTTTGCAAAGATTCTCAATTCTGTATTGGTAGATCACTCTCGTTCCCCACAGATGGCGCCAAACTCTTGATGCAAAATTTGGGACAAGGGAAAGGCACCTGACCCTCACGTGACATCATCAGTTGAATTTGTAATTCAGGGAAGAGAGGACATGCAAAAAGAAAAAAAGCTCCGATGCCTAAGTCAGTAAGAGAATTATAGAAGAGGGAAGAAGACAGAAGTATTAAGATACCTTTGATAAAGTCATTATGGTGTATTTATTGGAGATTTAATCTAGGATTTATCTTAAACCTACTAGGATTAGGATATGAGATTTTCCTAATCCCTTTCCAATTTCTTCTTATTTTATTTTATTTTATCCTTAGACCAAAATTCACCCATAACACTCCCAAACATACCAAAACAATATGCACTCAGTCTTTCTTGAATCTCATCTAGAGAGATCCCACTAAGGGCATTCAAAACTTTGGTTGAGGAAGACAATAGTCGCCTTAAAGCTATCATCAATCTTTCAACGAAATCTGGTATGTTATTTATTCTTGACAATTTGACATGAATGATTCTAGGGTTAATCTATTCAATATAGATATAAAGTTTTTATCTAACAAGTGGTATCAAAGCATGAATTTCATGTTGGATTGTGGTTTATTTTATTTTTCATTAAGCATGATTTCAGTAAAGATGTTTAAAGTTTTTTTTTTTTTAAAAAAAAAAGGGAGAAAAACTGTATTATGTACGAACATAGTTTCGCCAGCGGTGGATTTAAGTGATAACCTGAATTTGGTGGATTTTAAGATAAACTAATTGTTAATTTTTTTTTTGTTAATAATCAATCCAATTTTTCCAATCTAACATCTATCGGGAATAAATTAATTCGTTTGATTTTTGTTGACTTTTCTTGTTTGATCTTGTCCGTGGTTCTTGATCTTGATTGTTGATAATTTGGTGATTTAAATTTAAATTTTATCTATAATTTGGTGATTTAAATTTAAATTTGATTGTTAATTTTGGTAATTTTCTTCCATTATGAAAAATAATATATTTCATATTACTATATTATTGTGTCTTATATTTTGGATTGAATTCGTCAAAATAATATGTTACCAAAGTAGGCTCTGTTATCTAGATTAGTTTAATTTTGAAATATAAGATGTGCATATTCATGAATTTATGCGGATAATTATCGACCCAAATGAAGATAATTATTTGGCCAAATTGTGGGTATGCATGTGGTAATGAGTATGTGACAATTATAAGGATTGCTCATGTGAAAAATAGCCAGTCCAAAGAAAGACTATTTTTTTACAGAGGTTATTGTCAGTATTGATTACTTTGTTGAGATTACCATTTATTGTTGGTATTTTTGCCCAAACGTTAGACATCAATGTTGTGCTAGGTATCTAGAAAATGAGCCCACCATATATGTGAAATTATTTTGTCATATTTTATTTTATGACATATTATATTAATTGTGAGTATATGCTTTATTTACTTGTTCCTCGTTCCAGTTGGTCTTACTCAAATATTTGGTAATCTGACTTCAATCCCTAAGTTGAATAGATCAATCTTCAAGATTTAGAAGGAAAGCATGGAGATACTTCTCGGATGTATGGATCTGGACCTTGCATTACGGATTAATAAACCTACTTCTACTGAGGAACAGTCTAATATGACTATATTGAGAAGTGGAAACGGTCAAATCGCATGTGTCTGATGATCATTAGGCACTCCATTCCGAAGTCTTTTCGGGGTACTATCACGGAGAGTGAAAATGCCAATAAGTTCCTTGCTCAAATTGAGAAATATTTTGCTAAAATTAAAAAAAGAGAAGCAAGTAGTCTTTTGATTTCTTTAACTTCTATGAGGTATAAGGTCAATAGAAACATAAGGGAGTACATTATGGAAATGTCCAATCTCACAGGTAAACTAAAGACACTTGATATCGAGATAAATGAAAATTTACTTGTACATTTGGTACTTATCTCTCTTCCTGCACAATTCACTCACTTTAAGATAAGTTATAATACTCATAAGGGTAAATGGATTATCAATGAGCTTATCTCACAATGTGTGCCAGAAGAAGATAGGATTAAGAGAGAAAGGACAGAAAGTGCTCACATGGCAACTGGCTCTTGTGATAAGAAGAAAAAGAAACCTACAGATATTGCAGAAGGGACATCTCAGCAAAATAATAACAAGAAGCAGACACTACAACAAAAATAGGCTTCCATGACTCTAAAAAATTGTTGTAAACACATTTCTTGATTCTTTTTTTTTTTTTTTTTTTTTTTTTTTTTTTTTTTTTTATCTTTGAATCCACCATCAAGGAAAGTGCATAGATGACACATCTAAAATCTGTCATTATTGATTTTTCATGACTTTTTAATATAGTCAACAATAAACATTTATTGACATTTATTACCTATCATGATAACATTTTTTATGACAATTTATCATTGTCAATAAATGACCAAATATTGGCTTTTTCCGTCAATTAGACCTTTATATTGACCTTGAAATTCTATCACAGAATTACATACATTAACATTTATTTATAGTCATTGAAGTTTGATTGATGACAATATTTCCATGTCAAATATATACATTTCATGGCGTATGTGAAATGTCAAAAACGTGCTTATAATGATGGATAATTATTTGTTTCATGTCTATCATCCCACCTATGTTTCCTCTAATTTTGACACAAGATAAATACAAACATAAATATGAACTTTCATATATAACAAGGTTGATAACATTTATACAAAGAAACTATAACAAGGATACTAGTAACCAAACTTTGGTAAGTTATTTACAAAGAAACTAAATACATAAGTGTTGTCAAAAAAGTTTAGCACTATCCCAACAAAAAAAAAAAAAAAAAAAAAACACACACACATGTACATAACTTGCTTGGCGATTTCTTCATGTCAACCGATTTGCGCAAGACCTATTAAAAAAACACAACCTTCATTTTAGAATTCAACCCAACACCTCAATGTCAACAATAATAATACTATTTGCAGGATATGTATACCTTCTTAATGTTCAAAATAAATAACAGTAGTATATAAATAAACTTGAAGTATAGAGGCATATCACCTAAATCTAAACAAAATCAACTTGGCGCTTCATTGAAAGAAATGCTCGAAAGCATTCGAAACCAATCTGAATCTACTAATAAGAGCTTCCAAGGATTAGAAACCATTCTAAATCACTTCAACTATATTTGAAAAGGCCGAAGCATAACTTTAATACTTTAAACTCACCGAAATAGACTTAAAACTTTGCTAGAAAAGTGCTCGAATTGGTCTGATATCATTCATTGCTACAAGAGAAGTTCTAAAGTTTAGAAACTAAACTACAACATTTAGAAGAATTTGATAGAAGTTTAGAGTGTTTTACCCATTGAATTCTATCCAAAAATGTCATAACGCTTTCTAGATGGAATTCGAACAAGTTTAAACTTGCATATTTGAAGCCAAAATGGAGTGGGTAACATTAAACAGAGGTAAAAAGTGATTGGGTTAAAGTCGAAACTCACCAAAAGAGGAACACGTTGAAATCATAAATCTCATGAAATTAGAGTGGTTCAAAGTCTAGCTTTGAATGGATAAATTCTAATGGAAATTGCAAAATTGTCTAAACATCAAGTACCCCATAACTGAAAGAGAAAACTCAAATAAAAAATAATCAAATTCTGTTTCCTCCAGCTACTTGACAACCCAATTTTACCTCTTTGCTAACAAACAATTTCAAACGTCCATAGCTTTCATGGAAAAAAAGTTAGAACATAACAATGAACGTGATTTTATAACTCAGAACATTATTAGAATCCATATCCCATAAAAAAAGTAAAACATATAAGTTTTTCAAGTTTGTCAAGTTTGCAAGTTGAGGTAGATTTTGGTGGGTAGATTCTGATGCTATTACTCACATAAGTATATCTCTATGCAGGGTTGATTGTAGAGCCGACTATCAAGTGATGCTGAAAGATTCATCTATGTGGGTGATAGCAAAGTAGTTCCAGTTGAAGCCATTGAAAAGTTTAGATTACGTTTAAAAATTGGTTGTTGGAATGAGACTTTTGTTGTACCATCATTTAGATGGTTCTTGTTCTTTTGTTGATAATAAAGTTAGTATGTTTTAAAGTTCCAAGCTTATTGCTACCGATTCTTTAATTGATAGTTTATATATGTTTGATTCTTTTACTTCGTTTAACAAGATCTTGTTATCGAATTGATGTGGTACAAAGCGTAAATTAAATGAGATTTCTGCCACTTTATGGCATAATCATTTAGGTCACATCTCAAAGAATTTAGAGACGTGTGTTAGATGGAATCCTTGATTCCCTTGATTTAAGTAACTTTGAAGTTTGTGTGGAATGTGTTAAGGAAAAACAGATAAACATAAGAAAATTAGTTGCCAAAAGATGCTTAAACTTCTTAGAATTAATACATACAAACATTTGTGGTCCATTTCCTATAATTTCTTGGAATGGACAACAATATTGTATTACGTTCATAGACAAATATTCAAGATATAGGTACCTATATTTAATTTATGAGAAGTCTCAATCTTTGGACATTTTCAAGTCTTTCAGAGTTGAAGCTGAAATTCAATTTGGAAAGAAAATTAAGGCTATCAACTCTGATCATGGTGGTGAATACTATGGCAGATATGATGGATTAGGTGAACAACGTCTAGGGCCCTTTGCCAAATACCTAGAGGCATATAGAATCGTTTTACAATATAGTATGCCAGGGAAACCCAACATGAATGGTGTGGCAAAAAGATGAAATAGAACACTTAAGAGAAGGTAAGAAGTATAATTAATCATTATTCTTTACCATAATCTCTCTGGGGTAAGGCACTAAAGACTGCAGAATATATCATTAATAGGGTACCAAGTAAAGCGGTAGCTTAAATACCTTGTGAGTTATGGATAGGAAAGAAACCTAGAATTAGGCATCTTCACGTCTAGGGTTGTCCAGCTGAGGCCAGGCCTTACAGGCCTAGCGAAAGAAAATTGGACTCAAGAACTATTACCTACTATTTTTTGGGTATTCTGACCGCTCTCGGGGTTTCAAGTTTTATGATCCCACTTCTAGATCATTGTTTGACACACGAAAAGTTAGATTCCTTGAGAATGTTGAGTTTGGGGGGGGGGGGGAGGGGTTGGGAGATAACATAAGGAAAGTTTTCTTTGAAGAAGAATTAGTTTCTTTTCCTAATGTGGTTATAGATGATGTTTAGGCTTCAATTCCTGACTTCACTATTGAACCAATTATAGAACAAGACAACATTGAAGTCCCCTTGTGTGGAATGTGTTAAGGAAAAACAGATAAACATAAGAAAATTAGTTGCCAAAAGATGCTTAAACTTCTTAGAATTAATACATACAAACATTTGTGGTCCATTTCCTATAATTTCTTGGAATGGACAACAATATTGTATTACGTTCATAGACAAATATTCAAGATATAGGTACCTATATTTAATTTATGAGAAGTCTCAATCTTTGGACATTTTCAAGTCTTTCAGAGTTGAAGCTGAAATTCAATTTGGAAAGAAAATTAAGGCTATCAACTCTGATCATGGTGGTGAATACTATGGCAGATATGATGGATTAGGTGAACAACGTCTAGGGCCCTTTGCCAAATACCTAGAGGCATATAGAATCGTTTTACAATATAGTATGCCAGGGAAACCCAACATGAATGGTGTGGCAAAAAGACGAAATAGAACACTTAAGAGAAGGTAAGAAGTATAATTAATCATTATTCTTTACCATAATCTCTCTGGGGTAAGGCACTAAAGACTGCAGAATATATCATTAATAGGGTACCAAGTAAAGCGGTAGCTTAAATACCTTGTGAGTTATGGATAGGAAAGAAACCTAGAATTAGGCATCTTCACGTCTAGGGTTGTCCAGCTGAGGCCAGGCCTTACAGGCCTAGCGAAAGAAAATTGGACTCAAGAACTATTACCTACTATTTTTTGGGTATTCTGACCGCTCTCGGGGTTTCAAGTTTTATGATCCCACTTCTAGATCATTGTTTGAGACACGAAAAGTTAGATTCCTTGAGAATGTTGAGTTTGGGGGGGGGGGGTTGGGAGATAACATAAGGAAAGTTTTCTTTGAAGAAGAATTAGTTTCTTTTCCTAATGTGGTTATAGATGATGTTTAGGCTTCAATTCCTGACTTCACTATTGAACCAATTATAGAACAAGACAACATTGAAGTCCCCTTGTTGAACCTGAAGTTCAAACTCAATAACTTTAAGATGTGCCACTAAGGAGATGTACTAGAGAAAGGAGAAATGCAATTCCAGATGATTATATTGTGGTTCGTCAAGAACATCAAGATGATATGAGTGTAATGGAAGATGATCCAATCAACTCCCAAAAAGCACTACAAAGTTCTAACTCTCAGAAGTGGATAAATGATATGGAACAGGAAATAAAATCCATGAAAGACAATGACATTTGGGAAGTTGTCGAATTGCCACCAGGAGTGAAACCCATATGTTGTAACTTGATATCTAAAACTAAAAGGGATTCACAAGGAAAAATTGAGAGATATAAGGCTCGTTTTGTTGCAAAGAGTTTTTACTCAAGAGGAAGACATTAATTACAAAGAGACTTTCTCTCCAGTTTCATCGAAAGACTCTTTCAGGGTAATCATAACACTTGTAGCTCACTTTGATTTACAGCTACATCAGATGGATGTAAAAACTGCATTTCTCAATGGAAACATTGATGAGACGATTTATATGGTGCAACCAAAAAACCTTGTGTCTGGTAATTCAAAGTCTATGGTGTGCAAATTGAAGAAATTCATCTATGGTCTCAAGCAAGCCTCTCGTCAATGCTATCACAAATTCCATGAAGTAATTACCTCATTTGGTTTTAAGGTGAATAAATTGGAAGTTGTGTGTATCACAAATTTAATGGGAGTAAATCAATCTTTATGGTGTTATATGTCTATGACATACTCATAGCAAGTAATGATGTCGACTTATTGAATGACACGAAGAGGTTTCTAAAAAAGAATTTTGAGATGAAGGATCTTGGTGATGTTTCCTTTGTGTTAGGAATTGAAATATTGCACGATCGTTCTAAGGTATTTTGAGATTGTCACAAAAGAACTATGTTGAAAAGATTTTGAGTAGATGTGGCATGAAAGATTGTGTACCAGGAGATATCCCTGTCGTTAAAGGTGATAAATTTCATTTAGGTCAATGCCCTAAAACCATACTCGAGACTAATGAGATGCAGAAGAGTCCCTATGCATAGGTTGTTGAAAATCTAATGTACGCTCAAGTATGTACGCGTCCAGATATCATGTTCATAGTTGGAGTATTAGGCAGATATTTGAACAACCTAGGGATAGATAATTGGAAAGCAGCCAAACGAGTTATGAGGTATTTGTAGAGAACAAAAGATTATATGCTCACTTATTGGAGATCAAAAAGAGATCATTGGGTATTCTAATTCCGATTATGTTGGATGCCAAGACACTTTGCAATCCACTTCAGGCTATATCTTTAAAACTAATCTCACTAAATTGATTTAAACATCAAATCTAAAGCAAGATTTGAAAGAAAAGACAATACCAAAATGGGTTAAATAAGCACAAGTGTTTTGATATCTATAATCTGAGTTTTTAAGAGGATTACAAGCCTTTTTAAAAGGCCAAAAGGTTGTGGATATGACCAAGAACCAAAAAGTTATTTAAACACTATTTAATGCAAATTGTAGAAATTTCTACCTAGGAACTTAAAACTTAATTGCATACTTGAAGGAATTGAATTCCTAGCAGAAGCGATTTATCGCATTGTGGTTTCAATTACTCAATTATTAAACTAAAAGAAACAGAGAAAAAAGAATAAAATAGGATAAAATAGCATGCAATTTAAAGAAGAGAAAACTTAAAGGAAGAAGAAGTTGCTTACCCTTGATGAATCTTCTTCACAAAATCCTTTTACAAATGGATAAGGACACTACCACCAAGGAGCACTCACTATTTGTAAGGTTATCAAATCCATGGAGAGTGGTCTCCATTTGTCTATTTAAAGGGAGGAAGAAGAAGAAGTTATATTTTCATTAGAGAGAAATTATGGAGACAATTAATGGGGAGGATTTATGACGGAAAAAAAACTCCATACCATGTTCATAATAACTCCCAAATGAGAGTTATTATTTTCTTTAATTTAATTTAAATAAATTAATAATTTAATTTAAATAAATTAATAATATAATTAAATAAATTAATAATATAAATTAAATTAAATTATATATATATATATATATTAAATCTCATTTAATATATAATAATAATTAGTTACTAATTAATCAATTTCTCTCACATAACCTATAGTTTAATATGAATTATATTCACATTATTTTTAACCTATAGTTTTATATGAATCTCATTCATATAATATTTAATATTTGAATCTTATTCAAATATTTCTCTCATGTATATTATAAAGTTTAATTTTTACATTTCATATAAAAATCTACTTTATATTATAATATCAATATACATTATTTAGTTGTATCTCATACAATTAATTCTCTTAGTTTAATTTGAACAATTCAAATTAAACCAAGACATCTAATTGTCATCTTAACCTATATGAGCTAGCAAGTGGACCTAATGGACCTATCAGTTTGAAGCTCCAATAGTACGATATTAATTAAACTCTTTAATTAAATTAATCAACATTCATTAACTGTCGGTCATTCCACTAAAGACCGACAACTGCACTCTTCTTACTGTAGATATATTTCTATGTCTACAGATATAATCAATCAACAGCGAGTCGACCCTTCACAAATTGCTCGTAACAACAGTTGGGTCAAATTACCGTTTTACCCCTATGTTACCTTTAACTCCTTAAGTACCACTGATCCCTCTAATGAGCAATTTAGTCATAGTCCAACTATGAGCTAGACCCCTCTCTAGCCAATGAGAGGGTGAGGCGCCTCATTGTTCAAGACCTGACATCAGCTCTTAAGAGAGCAATTCATAAGACATGAATTCCTTCTTGTACAGTTGAGTTCCTAGCTGCCTGCTCGGACAAATCCTCAAAGTGATAAGCTTATTGAGTCACGAACCTGGCCACTCTCACTCATACAAATCAAAGGATTGCCCTCACAAGCCGGAGTTCACAACTAACTTAGGATTAAGGTCGAGTCACCTATGATCATCTTAGTGAAATGTAAGTCTAATTAAGTAACGGTGTTAATACGGGAGACTAATCATTTCGCAGTCCGGTCTTATATATGTCTCACATATATGATACCCCAACTCACATGTCTCCACATGAACATTTAGGATCTAAACATTTGTGACACTTTACAACACTTGTAACAATCACAAAGTGGGTCGTATCTATAGTGTTACTAGGATAGGGTACCAAACCTTATCCATCTACTACAAACCACTTAGGTTATAACTTAAATATGATCCATTTGTATGTCTCTACCTACGTGTTTAAGTTACTACTAATAACCTAGGATCTTAGTTTATTAGTTTTTAGGTTAGTGCAACTAAATGTAAAAAAAAATAACAATTATTTTATTAAATAAATAATTTGATTTGTACAATACAAGTTTACAAAATACAAGACCACGAGATTTAGGGCATCAACCCCAACAATACTAATTAATAAGTCAAAATGTAAAACTAAAAATGTAGCAAGTCTTCAGATTGTCTTAAATAACTCCTATAGGAGGCGACAACATTCAAGAACACATTTAACAAGGTTTGACTTCACATTTTTCCATGCAGTGCACACTTGACAACATTTTCTTTATAAAAGTTGCACACTTTTTTTTGTTCACCGTGCCATCTTCTAAATTATAAGACTTTTCTCGTGCCATCTTCATGTCAGTCTCTTCTTAAATCATTGAACTAACATTATATATAAGTTCGAGCTCAAAATTATTTGTCGCTTCTCGTGAATTTGCTAGCTTTTGAAGATATTGTGTGAATGCCTCTTGAATCTTCTTTTTCTTGCTTATTGTAATTGCTCTCTCGGGTATATGCAATGGTTCAATAGTTGCATTCACATCATTCTCCCTTTCTTTAAAAGGATTTGTCCTCAAATCAAGGTCTTCATTCCCTACATCAAAAGGAGTCAAATCAACCAAATTAAATGTAGAACTTAAATTGTACTCACCTTGAAGTTCAAGTTTGTAGGCATTATCATTGATCCTCTCTATCACTTGAAATGAACCATATACTCTTGGTTGAAGCTTAAAATTTCTATGGTCTGGAAACCTATCTTTTCGTAGATGAACCCAAACCCAATCATCTGGTTTAAAAATCAATTTCTTTCTCCCTTGGTTTTTACTTTGGACAAGCTTTTAATTTTTCTTTTCAATCCTTTCTTTGATTTCCTTATGCAATTTTTTTTTATGTATTCTGCCCTTGAAACAACTGCATCACTAGTAAACATATTAAGTGATAGAGGTGACAAATCTAAAGGAGTTAATGGATTAAAGCCATACACAACCTTAAAAGGCGAAAAACGAGTGGTGCTATGTATTACTCTATTGTAAGCAAACTCTACAAAAAGTAGAGTATCCTCCCAAGACTTGAGATTCTTAGAAATTAGCAACCTAAGCAAAGCCCCCAATGTTCAATTAACCACCTCAATTTGCCCATCAGTTTGATGGTGAGAAGTTGTTGAAAACAAAAGCTAAGTACTTTCCAAAAATGACTTAAAAATTTAACATCTCTGTTAATAACAATGATTTTAGGAATGTCATACAACCTAACCACTTCTGTAAAGAATAGATTAGTTGTGTTAGTAGCATCATCTGTTTTATTAAATGGAATGAAATGTACCATCTTACTAAACCTATCAACTACCACAAAAATGCTATCACGATGTCTTCTAGTCTTTGGTAGTCCTAGAACAAAATCCATGCTACTACCCATCCACGGTTCACCAGAGACATCCAAAGGTGTGTAAAATCCATGCCCCTTTATGCTCAAGACTCGAAAGCACCAAAATTTGGCACAATCGAAAGCATAGCAAAGCTGCAGCAATGCAGCGACGCTCACTCGAAGCGCAACACTGTGCTGTGATGGAAAATTGGCCAGCGTCGCGACTTGTAAGGGAGCGCCGCAAAGCTGCCTTTCCTTTTTTATTTTTTATGCAATTTTTGGAATTTTTCTTCTATATATTGGGAGGTTCTCAACAGCCCTAAGCATCAAATTTTGGAGTGTTTGAGACCTAGAGAGAGAGTTTAGAGCAAAGTATGAAGAAACCATGATGTCGGAAGGTTCGAGGTTCATTAAAAGGCCAAATCCATCCTAGAGACGAGCTTGGAAACCAGATAACTTTTCTTTCCTTTCTTTATTCTTGGTTTAATTGATGTATTTTGTTATTCTAATGTGGATTTTGTCTATAGAAGCCATGTTAGGCTAAATTTCTGATAGTTTTAGGGGTAGAGAATTGTCCCATTTATGAGTCTTCTCTCCCTTATGAGCCTTGTCAATTAAAGTCAACCAAGGAGTCGGTTTGGGAGATTGAGGATGAAATTGTGCTTAATATTGAGTAAGATATTCAAAAGATAAAGTTTGGGGTTAAAAAGCCAAATTCTATATCCCTATAAAATCTTCCTATTCTTGAAAATTCTTTCCTTAGTTATCAATAGCCTTGTAAATATTTTTCTAATTGTGAGTCTTTTTCTTTCAACTTTCCATATATGAAAAATAACATAAATAATTTTCTAAATTCAGGTGCTCATGAGAAGTGGGTAAGCCTACAAGACTTTGTAGGTTACATTGGTTCAAGTAAGAAGGGTCCTGAAAAATGAAAGAAATTTTATGTGCCTTGATAAAGAATCTCCCGTGTCGTCTAGCTTCAAAGACGTTAAATTTAGCACTTCTTGGGAGACAACCCAAGTTTTACTTGCTTTATTGTTATTTCAATTATTTTCTTTCTTTTTTTTCTTTTTTTAGTAAGTTGGCTTCCATGACATTCTGAATATTCTTAGTCTCTCTTACAAAATTTCATAAGTAACACAAAGTACTCATTCTGCCATCCTGTTCGGTGGACTCCCGCACGCTCTCAGGCTTGTATCACTCTCTTTAGTGATTGTGCTTCTCTTTTTCATGCATTGAGGACAATGCACCATTCTAAGTTTGGGGTGGGAGTCATACTTCATACTTTTGTGTTTTCTTATCCTGTCATGCATGTTAATTAGGAATTTATGGATGTTATGCATGTTAATTTGAGTTGAAATTTTGAGTAAAATTTTTCGATTTGAGATTTAGAATGGGAATATTTTATGGTTATGTGCTTTTGATATTGATTGGCTATGATGAGACCTGAATATGCATGATGGATGACTAATTGTAGAAATAGAATAGTATTATCTTGAGTATGATCTATTTAAGTCCCTCTTTAAGTCTCTCGTATTTTAAGCACATGGTCACTTTAATTTAGAAATTTTAACTTAGAAAATGATTAAGTTGAGTGTATTTGGTTGTCACCTCGAAAGGCTCCACCGATTAAACAGTTGAGGTGCATGATAGTTTGCAATGTTAGACTAAGAGGAAAGAAAAGATTATTTTGCCTTTGAAAAGAAAAGAAAAAGTATACACTTAAAGCATGAATTTACTTGAATATCTCTTTGCAACTTAAAATTGATTAAACTTGTAATGTATATGCATGGATGGGAGCAAAATGAGCTGCCTTTGCTATGATTAGTTAAGACGCCTGGGAATTGACTAGGTAAGAGTCTCTATAGTGAATGTGTTAAAGCTAGTACCCCTAGGTAAAAGAATGCAAGTTTTAAAAGGGCCCGATGAAATTGATACATAAGGTACCTTAGTGTATACATTACTTTTTTGAAATGTATGGATTCTTGATGATTGGTACATGACCTAGAGTAGGAGAAAACTAGAAAAGCTCTCTTAAGTCCCAATTTGAGTTTTTGAATTAAAAGAGGCTTGCACACTCACACATGGGGGATGACAAGATTTGGCCTTGAATGTTTATAACAATATAGATATGCTTGAATGTTTCTACTTGAGTTCCTATTATGTTATTCTCTGAGGCATGAGTCAATAGCACATTTATTTTGAATTTTCCTAGGCTTTTATTTTATGTTTGCTCGGAACTAGCAAATCTTTAAGTTTCGGGTGATGAAATGCACCTAAACTATGTGTTATTTACTCTTTAATTAGGGATATTTTTATTAGATTTAATGTGTTTGCTAGTGGATTGTAGGTTAGAATAAAGAAACTTTGTTTCGGGAGGCGTTAGAATCAAATCGAGTGAAAATCGGACAAAGATAGCTAAAAAACCTAGAAAAATAGGGCAACGAGACCAAAAGCGTCGCTACGCTGCCCCTTTACGCTCAAGACTCGAGAGCACCAAAATTTGGCACAATCGAGAGCGTAGCTATGCTCCTCGGAAGCTTAGCGAGCTACAGCAGCGCAACGATGCTCACCCACAGCGCAGTGCTATGCTGCGATGGAAAATTGGCCAGCATTGTGACGCTGCAAGGGAACGTCGCAACGCTACCTTTCCTTTTTTTATTTTTTTGTGCAATTTTTGAAAATTTTCTTCTATATATTGGGAGGTTCTCAATAGCCCTAAGCATCAGATTTTGGAGTGTTTCAGACCTACAGAAAGAGTTTAGAGTAAAGTATAAAGAAACCATGATGCCGGAAGGTTCGAGGATTGTTAGAAGGCCAGATCCATCCTAGAAACGAGCTTGAAAAATGGATAATTTTTCTTCCTTTTCTTTATTATTGGTTTAGTTGCTATATTTTTTTTATTCTAATGTGGATTTTATCTATGGAAGCCATGTTAGGTTAAATTTCTCATAGTTGTAGGGGTAGATGAATTCTTAGGTTTAAATTGTTGAACACTTCGCTTCTTGAATGTTAATTTACATTTACGCTTTCTAGCATGACCGTGCCTAACGCTTTTGAATGTTTGATCAATGTTTGAATGATTTTATGATTTAGAATCTTGCTTTAACAAGTAAGTTTTAGATTAGATCATGCATGTTAAACTATCGTTTGAAATCTCAGAAAGTCGTTAGATAACAATAGAGATTGCAAAACATCATGAGAAGTTAGTTCAATCACTAAACACATTCCTTTACACATAAGTACAAAACTTGGTGCTTCAGTTGAAAATATATTTCTCACTTCCCTCTTTCTTATAATCAAACTCATTCTTTATTTTTTCCTCAAAATCACTATTTTTTCTCTCTTTATTTTCACTCACCTTTTGCTCCTCTCTTTGCTCTCTTTTTTCTCTCTCCTCTCTCTCTCTTTAAACTTACCTTCTAATCTCCTCTCTTCATCTTCAAATTCTTTTTTTTTTTTTCTAATTTCAATTGATCACATTGTACTTCATATGAAGACAATAGAAGTAAGGTAAACTTCTTCCCATTGAAAGTAAATGTGTACTTGTTCAACAATCCATCATATGTGACTTCTCTATCATATTGCCAAGGTCGACCCAATAACATATCACCTGCATGCATAGGTAATACATCACAAAGGATTTCATCTTTATATCTTCCCAAAGTAAAAGGAATAAGAGCTTGGGAAATTGCCTTGAGTTCTCCTTTGTTTGTCAGCCATTGATGTTTGTATAGTTTTGGATGTGGATGAGTAGTAAGTTGAAGTCTATTTACAGAAAACTACTTATCACATTTGTGAAATTTCCATTATCCATGACCAAGCTACATGGGCTTCCTTCAATTAGACATCTTATGTCAAACAAGTTCTCCCTTTGATCTTCAACTTTCTCTTCTTTGGTTTGTACATTAAGTACTCTTCTTGTAACTAAGGATATGGGGTTACCTTCTTCAATGTACCCATCATCTTGTGCTTCAGATTCTTCCTCAAGTTGTGCATCATGTTCATCACATTTATCTTCCGAATCAATCGTCCCATTTCTTATCACCATGACTTTTTATTGACACAATCTTTGCTCATATATCCAAACCCTTCGCACTTCCAACATTGAATTGAACTAGACAACCCTCACCTCCCTTGAAACCTCATTCTTTTTAGTATTGAAGTTCTCGACCTCCACTCTTTTGGCAACCCCAAATTTTTGTTTTGATTCATTCCTATTCACAAAGTCATCCTTGTTCCAATCTTCTCAACAATTTCACTCAAGGACACTCGTGTTTACCACTCAAGGGTAGGTTTTTGGTACTAGGTCAAACATATAAGGGTTAGCTTAAATTTTAGTGCAATCTCATTAAAAGTTTGATGAAAACCAATTCAAATGATCAACTCTCATAAACTAAGGCTAGAGTAACTCAACCTTAGGATCAACAACTCGAAAAATTGAACAAAGTAAAATGTAATGACAACTAGAACTTTTCATGTGCCTTAGATATTTGATTTTTTTCTTTTGCTACTTTTTTTTTGCTGATTTTTCTTTCTTTCTTTTTTGCTACTGTTTTTTTGCTACAATTTTTTTCTTTTTCTTTTTTTTATAATGATCCAAGAGCAAATTTGAAGAATATTTCAAGACAAGTTGTAGTATGTCTTGAATTACAAGAAAAACAAATTGAGAATAGAAAAATAAATGAAACAAAGTAAAGATATTTCACCTCTAGAGCCGGCCAATGATGATGACCAAATTCACTGATACCAAATGATAAGCGCCCACAATGCTTGTTGGATGGAAAGGTAGAGATCCTTCTAAGATCCTTGCAAACACTCACAAAATAAAGCTAACTTAACAAATGATTCCAACCAAGAACTTTGTTAGAAGGATAAATAAACTATTAGATCGAACTTAAAATCTATGGAGCTAAATATTTTAGGGGTTGGGCAATGTGAAAGCCTTAGGGTTGTTATGGCTTAGGTTCTGTAACGCTTCACAGCACTTTGTGTAATCAAATTCTCTTTATTGATTCTAAAAGATAAAATCGGTAAGTTAAAATGGCCATTTGGTCTAACGATCTAGCGGAGCTCTAATGCTGAGAAGGTTAGGGTATAAGCGGATATCACAAAGGGATATATGACTAAGAGCCTAGACATAGGATGGTCACGTCACCTTAGAAATAAGGGACACCATAGGATAAAGGAACGAAACTTGAATTAATCGAAGATCCAACTAACTATGGAAACATTAGGCATTAGCTGCTTAGAACTCCTAAAGGAACTTAACACAAGACCGAATAGGTGTAGTTTCCTGTTCATGTGTAATTCATTGTTTGGTGTGATGCGGTTACATCACCTAACGCACAACACCCGAATGGTTATAGCATTGTTTGCCCCTGTTTGATTATCATTGTTATTTCTTTTAAGTTTTCTTTCACCTACAAAATTCTAAATTTTTTATTTGGTTACGTTGGTTTCATTGATCCATAGTCATAATTAATTTAAACTCAATCTAGTCCTGTAGGATTCGACACTGGGAATACTCCAAGTTTATTACTTCATCGATCGTGTATGCTTGCACGTAGACCTCATTCATTCCATATTTACTATCATTTTTGTCACTCATATACGCCCAGTTGATCAAGTTTTTGACGTCATTGTCGGGGACTAGTAGTAGTTTTTTTTATTAACTGTGATTGATCAATGTGATCGCATTGACTCTATTTCAGGAAAAATCTAACTCATCATTTTTGTGTTGTTTACAAGGAATGAGTAGTGGATGAGAAGAAGGCCTTGACTTTTTTTAGCCAAATCCTGAAATAGAAAGGACCTTTCGCAGAAGAAGGAACGAATAAAGGCGAAAGCGTCGAAAGGAGAAAGAGTTGGGTGCACAAGTAAATCTTGAGGAAGTTGCATTCGTGCAACTAGTTCCAATGGACCCGCTTGGAGACGATCCTCTTGTACCTCCTCGGAATAACGTCCAACAAAATGGAGATCAGCAACCACAACAGCAACCCGCTGTAGACCCACGAAACCCTATCTTCATAGCAGATGATAGAGATGGAGCAATCAGAGACTATGCTGTGCCCGCATTTCAAACTTTGGACACTAGCATCCTCAACCCTCTAATTGATGTGCCCACATTTGAAATGAAACCACTAATGTTTCAAATGCTTAACTCATTTGGTCAATTTGCCAGACTACCCAATGAAGACCCTCACAAATATCTCAAACTTTTGATGAGAATTTGTCGTTCTTTTAAAGTTAATAGTGTTTCTGAAGAGGCATTGAGACTTAAGTTATTTTCTTACTATTTGCAGGAAGACACGAAAGCATGGCTTGACTCATTACAGCCTAATTCCATCACCACATAGGATAACCTCGTGGACAAATTTATTGGAAAATACTTCCCACCATATAAGAATGTCAAGTACAGAGGTGATATCATAGATTTCGAGCAAGCACCATCAGAATCTGTGGACGGAGCTGGGCTTAGGTTTCCAGAGGTTGGTACGGAAATGCTCGCATCACAAACTCCCAGCTTGCATTGTAATGGAACAATTCTACAATGAATTAAATTAAGCCTCGAAAATAATGGTGAATGCGTCTGCAGGAGGGTCATGGCTTAAGAAATCCGTGAATGAAGCACAAGAGATCTTGGATACTATTGCTAACAACAAAAATTGGGAGATACAAAGTACACTCCAACCACAAAGATAGTGGCTAAAATATAAGACGTTGATACACTCTCATCCATGAATCAACAGCTGACGGCCATAGGAAACATGTTACATAATTTGTGCAAGGATTAAAATCCTAGCGCAGCGGAAACTTATCAGAACCCTAACTAAAAATTAATTTTAGGATTTCGAAAAACCACTATATTAGTAAAAATAAAACTAAAAATCTAGGTTAAGCATCTTGTATAAAAAAATTTAGAGAAGAAAAGATACTTACATGTTGATGGAGAGAGAGAAAAATAACACCACCACTTGGAATCTTTCCAATTCTCTGAACCTTGAGGCTAAAAGGTTTGTGGGAACCAAGGTAAGGGAAACAGAGAGAGCTCTATTTCTCTTTTGTTTCTGAGAGAGATTTTCCCGAGAGAACGCAAAAAACACTAACTACTTTTCTTTTTGTTGCAGATTATAACAGGAAAATGAGAGAAGGTGGGGTACGTGGGTATTATCCCACGTATTAAGTAACTCCCCTACATGGGACTTACAAAATGAATTAATTTAATTAATAATTAATAATTAATTTAATCTAATTTAATCTAATTTAATTAACCAATAATTAAATGAACATCATATTTAAATGAACATCTCTCGTATAACATATAGTTTTAATTCAATTAATTTAATTAAATCAAATCAAATCAAATCAAATTAAATTAAATAACCAATTAATTCTCCAATTAATTTTTTTCAAAAGAATTAATTCTCCAATTAATTAATTACAAAATTAAATATAAAATATTTAATTTAACCTGCATTTGAATCAAATTCAAATATATTTCTCTCCTAACACATAGTTTTAATGTACATCTAATGTGCATTAATTTTAACCTATAGTTTTAATATAAATCTAATTCATATTAAAATAATATTTAAACAATTTCAAATATTTAATTCTCTCATAAATTAATTTTGAATCATGTCCAAAATTATATTTATACTATAAAGTTTAATTTATAAAATAAACTTTATATTATAATGTATCAATATACATTATATTTTTCCCTTAGTAAATTTGAACTTTTCAAATTTCATCCAAGAATTAATTACCTCAATATTCTTTACGAGCTATGAAGAGGACCTAATGGACCTATAGATCAGAAGCTTCAATGATATGAGATTAACGGGCTAAACTCATTAACCACATTAATCAATATTCGTTAAGTGTGGGTACACTCCACTAAACACCCACAGTTGCACTCTTCTCACTGTAGATATATTTTTGTGTCCACGGATATAGATCAATAACAAGTTAGTCCTTCACAAGTGTTTGTATCACCAGCTGAGTCAAATTACCGTTATACCCCTAGGTTACTTCTAAATCCTCAAGTACCAGTGCTCCTCTAATGAACAACCTGTTTATGGTCGAACCGTCAAATAGAAACTCCTCTCGGGCCAGTGAGAGGGTAGGGCCCTTTGTTTAAGTCCTAGAGACACCACTTAAGGGAACACTTATCTACTTACCCTAAAGTCGGGAAGGAGTGAAATCCATCTTGTATAATTATGTTCTCAGCTCCCCACTCGGTCTCGTCTCCAAAATGGTAGGCATATTGAGTCGGCAAACCGGCCACTCTCACCCATACAAATCAAAGGACAATCCCTCATGAACAGAAGTTCATAATATGCTTAGGATTAAGACTAAGTTGCCTAGGTCAACCTATTGAAATAGAAATCTAACCAGTCAACGGAGTTACATCTAGTGGTTACTATTTCGTGCTCCAGTCTTATGCAAACTCATTGCATAGGATACCCACACTCGCATGTCTCCTACATGAACGCGTTGGATCATTGCATTTGTATCAAATACAAAGTGGGTCGTATCCATAGTGTTACTAAGATAAGGTACCCAACCCTATCCTTATACTATAGACTCTTTAGGCTGTAACTTGAACATTGATCCTCATATGTCTCTACATATTGTTCAAGACGCATAAAACAGCCTAGGATGTTAGTTTATTGAATTTTAGGATTATTAAAACGAGATAAAATAATCAATAACATTTATTTTATAATAATTAATAACAATTTATTAATGACGGTCAAAATACAACATTTACTATCTACGAGTTTTAGGGCATAAAACCCAACAATTTGGTTATAGGACCACAGAAAGTGGCAGCTGTTCGAACAGACCCTCATTCTCAAACTTGTGAATTTTGTACTGCTAATCATTTAACTAGTGAATGTTTATATAACCCCCAGTTGGTGTGTTATGTAGGTTACCAAAAGGCGCAAGATCATTGGGATCCCTATTCTAATACATACAATCTGGGGTGGAGATCACATTCAAACTTCACTTGGGCAAAACCAGGTAGCAGTACCAGCACAACACATCAGAGCACAAGGACAACACCACTAGGATTCCCTATAGTACCACGTCAGCAGCAGCAAGCACAACCACCAGTGCCTCCCCCTGAGAAAAGTCTTACAATGGTTGATCTGTTGAAAGATTACATGGCCAGGAACAATGCAGCACTGCGCCACTTGGAGATGCAGGTTGGACAATTGGCCAAGAAAATCCAGAGCAGGCCTCTAGAAGCCTTGCCTAGCAACACAGAATCTCCCAAACGGAATGGAAAGGAGCAATGCAAGACAGTTACATTGAGGAGCGGACTAGAGTTCGAAGGACCAAGAATGCCCGATGCTCAAGATCGATGTCCATAGAAAGGGTCAACAAGCGTCAGCAATGCAAAAGATATCACATCAATAGCTGTGGAGAAGAAAAAAGATTGTTGAAGAAGACAAAGAGAAGGACGATGTTGAACCAATAGCACAAGAAAAAGAAAAACAATGTAGTCCCAGTATATCGACCACCAATACCATTCCCCCAAAGACTCAAGAAAGTAAATCAAGATACACAGTTCAAGCAGTTCCTAGACATCTTGAAGCAGCTGCACATAAATATCCCGTTAGTTGAAGCACTAGAGGAAATGTCCAACTACGTGAAGTTCTTGAAAGACATCCTCTCCAAGAAGATAAAGCTGCCGGAGTACGAAATAGTTGCACTAACCAAATGTTGCAGTGTCTTGGTTAGTAGCAAAATCCTGTCAAAGCTAAAAGATCCGGGAAGTTTCATCATCCAGTATTCTATTGGAGGGCAGAGCTTAGGCAGAGGATTGTGCGATCTAGGAGTGAGCATCAACTTGATGTCATATTAAGTGTTCACTCAACTTGGAATTTGGGAAGTAAAGCCAACCACTGTGACGCTACAGTTGGCTGACAGGTCGATAACAAAACCAATAGGAGAGATTGAAGATGTGCTGGTCAAAGTGGACAAGTTCGTGTTCCCTGCAAACTTTATAATCCTGGACTGTAAAGCCGACAAAGAAGTACCCATAAATACATGTGCCTAAAAAACAAAGGTCAAAGCTTGATTTGAAGTCCAATTCATATGTTTTTGTTGGATATATGGATGAAGAGTATGGTTACAGGCTCTACGATCTAGAAAAGAAAAGGTAGTGAGAAGCATGGATGTAGTATTCTTTGAGAACGAGAAGAGTGCAGATCTTTTGAGTACAAGGTACACTTCTACTTCAGAGTTGTTATTTGATACTACTAATTATTCTACTTCTACTTCTTCTATTGTTCAGCCGACAAATGAGAATATTGATGATGTACACGATGATGTTGGTAAGATACAACATGATGGTAATGTACCAGACCATGTTGATGATGATGATCTTGACGAGTCTTCATCTGATGAACAAGTTCATGAGGAAGATGCATATGAGGAAGTGATTCATGAAGAAGTTCATGAGCAGAGGGAGCAACATATCCCTCAAGTGGAGGATACATAGGCCCGAAGGTCCACCAGAGAGCATAAATCTTCAACAAGGTATCAAAGTTCAGAGTTCATTCTAGTTAGTGAAGATGGAGAGCTAGAGAACTATCAAGAGGTCTTGTCTCATGATGAAAAAGACCAATGGCTCGACGCAATGAAGGACGAGATGAATTCCTTGAAAAAGAATGAAACATATGAGCTAGTAAAGCCTCCAAAGGGCAAGAAAGTCTTGAGAAATAATTGAGTTTTCAAGTACAAGAAGGATGGTGAGAAGATAGTGAGGCATAAAGCCATATAATTGGTTAAGAGATGCAACCAGAAAAAGGGCATTGACTTTGATGAGATCTTCTCTCTAATGGTCAAAATGACATCTGTTAGAATAGTGTTGGGTTTAGCGACAAGTCTTGATCTCGAGATAGAGCAACTTGATGTAAAAATTGCTTTTTTACATGGTGACTTGCATGAAGAGATCTACATGGAGCAACTTGAAGGATTTGAAGAAAAAGGGAAGATAAACTTGTTTGCAAGTTAAAGAAGAGTCTTTATGAGCTTACACAAGCACCAAGGCAATTGTACAAGAAATTTGGTTCGTTTATGATAAGCAATATTTATAAACGAACTACAACGAATTCTTGTATGTATTTTAGAAAGTTCCCTACAGATAACTTCATCATCCTTCTTTTATAGGTAGATGATATGTTGATAGTTGGACAAGATGCAAATATGATTCAAAATTTGAAGAAAGATTTGTCCAAGTCATTTGATATGAACGATTTGGGTCCTGCAAAGCAAATCTTATATATGGAGATTGCTCATGACAGGAAAGTTGGGAAATTGTGGTTTTCCCTGATAGAATCAAATTCCTTTAGCAGAAGCGCTTAATTGCTTTGCCCCAATTTTTTTTACAGAAAAATAATACAGTACAGAGTAAATAAAAAATGTTAAGCATATGTTTAAGAATTTTAAGAGGAAAAGATATTACCTTTGAAGCACAATCTTCAAATTATTTTCCAAATGGGATTGTTCTAGAATGAACAACAACAATGAACTAGACACAACCACAAGTCTTTTCTGCTATTCTCTTTGGGCAATGAGGTTTGTGTGAACCTTGTGAAAAGTAGGGAGAACTAATAACCAGAGAAACAATTTATCAGAGAATGTAAATATTTTTCAGAAAGATAGGGAGAAGCTTTTAGAGCAACAGAGGATCACACTTTTTTTTTTCAACACACTGCATTACAGACTCTTCTGCAATTTAAAGCACATTACCCTCTCTCCACTATCCCTTTCCTGCAGGGGAGTTTATTTAATTAATTAAATTAAATTAACTAATTAATTAAATAACTAATTTGAATCATATTAAAAAAAATACATCTCTCACATAACCTATAGTTTTAATATTAATCTTTATTCATATAAATTATAAGCTATGGTTTTAATATAAATCAAATTCATATTTATTTAATATTTGATTCTTATTCAAATATTAATATTCTCATATTATAAGTCTAATTTTGAATTTAAATTACTTTATATTATAATGTTTATTAATTGTATCATATACAATTAACATTGTATCACATACAAATAACTCCCTTTAAAATAATTTGAACCCTTCAAATTCTTTCTACTTTAAAACCTTGTTTAATCCGTCTATGAGCTAGCAAAAAGACCTAATGGACTTGCAATTATAAGCTCCAATGATACGAGATTAAGTAATTAAACTCTTTAATTAAATTAATCAAGATTCATTAACTATGGGTCATGCCACTAAAGACCCATAGCTGCACTCTTATGAACAGTAGAATATTTACATGTCCATTGATTGAACCATTTTATGTAAGTCAATCCTTCATAAGTTGTTCGTAATTACAGCTAAGTAAGATTATCATTTTACCCCTGTAATTATGTCTAGCACCTTAAGTACCATTGATCCTGTAATAAACAATTTTTTTATGGTCCGACAATATACAAAAGTCCCTCTCGGGCCAATGAGAGGGTGAGGCCTCATTGTTCAAGTCTCGGAGTCAGCACTTAAGGGAACAACCTTTCTACTTACCCTAAAGTCAAGAAGGAGCGAATTCCATCTTGTGAAGTTATGTTCCCATCTTCTCACTTGGAAACATCCCCAAAATGGTAGGCATATTGAGTCTGCAGCTAAGACCACTCTCACCCATACAAATCAAAGAACGACTCCCATGAACAGAAGTCCATAACTCACTCGGGATTGAGATTGAGTTACATGGTTATCGTTTAAAATATAAATCTCTTCAATTAATGATGTTACAAAGAGAGATTATATGTCATGGTCTGATCTCATACCGACTCACTGTATGGGATACCCCCACTTACATGTCATTATATGAATAATTTGGATTAAATCATTTGTAATATTTATAACATTTGTAACACTTACAATGTAGGTCGTATCCATAGTTTTACCAGGATAAGACACCTAACCTTATCCGTATACTATAGACCTTTTTAGGTTACTACTTGAACACAATCCACTTGTATGTCAATTACATACTGTTCAAGTTACATTAAATAACCTGAGATCTTAGTTTATTGGATTTGAGTTATGCAAATAAATAACACTTATTTATGAAAAAGAATAATACTTTATTCAGTAATTAATAATTTGTTTACAAAATTACAGACTACGAGATTTAGGACATAAATCCCAACGATCTCCTATTTGTCCTAAACTAGTGGGTGTACAATACATGAAAGTAAAATACAATAAACTAGGGCATACAATACACCCATGACATCTCCCACTTGCCCTAGACAATGTGATGCATATCTCGCAGACCTAAACCCTCTAGATGACCCTCAAACACTTTAGCCATGAGAGTCTTTGTAAAAGGATCATCAATGTTGTGCTTCAAAGCTACCTTCGTGACGATCACGTCCCCTCGTTGTACAATTTTTCGTATCAAATGATACTTCTGTTTTATGTGCTTTCCGCACTTATGGCTTCGAGGTTCCTTCAAATTTGCCATAGCACCACTGTTGTCACAGTAAAGAGTGATTGGCAAAGACATATTTGAAACCAGTTCCAAATCAGTCAAGAACTTTCTCAGCCATACAACTTCCTTAGCAGCTTTACAAGCGGCTACATATTCTACCTCCATATTAGAGTCAACAATGCATCCCTGTTTGATACTACAGAAAACTACATATCCTCAATTAAGAGTGAACACTGATCTTGATGTAGATTTCTTTGAATCCTTATCAGTCTAAAAATCAGAGTCAGTGTATCCTGTAAGGATCAAATCCTTAGCATCATACACAAGCATATAGTCCCTCGTTCTCCTATGATACTTGAGGATTGTCCTAACGGCTGTCTAGTGATCAATTTTTGGATTGGATTGTCACCTACTAACAATTCCAACTGCATAACATATGTCGAGCCTTGTACACAGCATGACATACATAAGGCTGCCCACAGTTGATGCATAGGGAATGCATCTCATTTCCTCAATCTTCTGAGGTGTCTTAGGACATTGTTCCTTAGACAACGTAATTCTATGCGTGAAAGGTAAATTACATTTCTTGAAAGTTTGCATCGAATATCTGACAAGAATTTTGTCAATATAAGATACCTGAGACAAGACTAATGTTTTGTTCTTGCGATTTCGAACAATTTGTACTTCAAGAACATATTGCGCTTTTTCCAAACCTTTCATTTGGAATTGAGCAGATAGCCAGTTTTTAATATCAGTAAGAAATCCTACATCATTCCCAATGAGTAGGATATCATCTCCATACAACACTAGAAAAGCAACAGTGTTCTCGATGATTTTCTTATAAACACAAGGCTCATCAACATTTTGTTCAAAGCCATAAGATTTGATCACATGGTCAAACTTTATGTTCCAAGACCTAGATGCCTGTTTCAATCCATAGATGGATCGTTTCAGTTTGCAAACATTTTACTCTTGACCTTGTTTTATGAATCCTTCCAATTGATTCATGTAAATGCTCTCATCAAGATTGTCACTCAAAAAGACAGTCTTAACATCCATTTGCCATATATCATAGTCATAATATGCAACAATGGATAAGAGAATACGGATAAACCTTAACATGGAAACAGGAGAGAAGGTTTCTTCACAATCAATCCCCTCTACTTGGGTATAACCCTTTTCCACAAGCCTAGCCTTAAGGGTCTGAACCTTTCCATCTACACTTCCTTTCCTCTTGTAGATCGATTTACATCCTATAGATTTTACCCCATCAGGTCTATCTACAAGATCCTAGACTGAATTGAAGTACATAGGCTCCATTTCAGGATCTATGGCCTTGACCCATTCATCTTTGTCAACATCATTCATTGCCTGTTTAAAAGGCAATGGATCCTCAACATCATCATCAGGTATGATGATTTGGGCTTGTGTTAAACCCATATATCATGTAGGACGAGATGTAACCCTTCCACTACGATGAGGCTCTCTCAACTGTTGAGAAGGATTTTAACTAGATGTGCTTACACCATGAACAACTTTTATTGATGTATTAACATTGTCAACAACTCTTATTGATGTATTGACATTTTCATTTGAAACTTCACTTAATATTAACTTACTGAGTGATTTGTGATCTCTTATATAATCTTCCTCTAAGAATGTGACATTTGTCGATACAAATATCTTATTATCCTTATGATCATAAAAGAGACCATCTCTGGTCTCTTTGGGATAGCCTACAAATAGACATACTCTTTAATGAGGTTCTAGTTTCTTTGGCTTTGTTGTCAGCAAATGTGTTGTACATCCCCAAATTCTTTGTCTTTTATTTTGTATCATTGTTGTTTTGAATGATTCAGTATTGAGGAGCATTTTTGTTGCTAATGGTCTTAGCACATATAAATTACTTTCTAACTTTGCTGAACAAATTTGAACACCATTCTTGAAAATAAACGCTTTATTTACATTGAATGAAATTGAATACATTTTTTCTAGCAAACAGTAACTAGAAATTAAGTTCCTCTTAATGTTATGAACTATGAAAACATTGTTTAAAAATAGAAAAGATTTCCTAAAAAGTAACTTTATGCTCCCCACAACAATGGCTGAGACGACCTCTCTTGTACTAACCTTCAGAGTCATCTCGCCAGCCTTTAGCTGCCTCCAGGAAATAATTCCCTGTAAAGAAGAATACACATGATTAGTGGCCCCTGAATCTATTATCTAGGCAAAATCATCATTCTCCACCAAACAAGTTTCTAAGACAAGTAAATTGCATTTACCTTATTTGGCTTTCTTCTTTTAAGCCAAGTACTTCAAGCAGTTCCTATTCCAATGCCCATCCTGATTGCAATGGAAACAAATTACCTTTTCAGCCTTGACTTTCCTTTTGGGCAGCAGTGGGAGGGGCAACTTTATTCTCCTTTACACCCTTGTTTTACTTCCACTTTTTAGAACCGGGAGAAGAAGCTTTAGATTTTACCCCAGAGGTCGAACCTCCATGGAAATTCTTGTTAGAAGTGGCAACATTTGCCTCTCCTTTTTGTCCTTTGATTTCCATCAAGGACTCAAATGTTTAGAGCTCATTCAGGAGGGTGGTAAGGTTGTAAGCAATCTTGTTCATAACAGCATTGCTACGGAATTGGAGAAAACTATTCGGAAGAGTTTTCATAATAAAGCTGACCTGACTAGCTTCGTCAATAACCGCCCTGTTCATCTCAACTACGTTGAAGTGAACCATTAAGTTGAGAACAAGTTCTCTAACAAAAGCCCCCTTGTTTATTCGTGAGTTAAAGATGAATTTGAGAGCATCGTGCTTGATTTGAGTGGACGGTTGTCCAAACATATCACGCAACGATTCCATGATCTCTCGAGCAGAGACCATATTTTCATGTTTCTTAGCTAATACTTCAGACAAGCTAGCCAATGTTGAGTTTTATGTCCTAAAAACTCGAGGTTTGTAAACTTTTAATATTTTCTATTATCTATAAAGTTGTTATTGAGATTTATCAATAAAGTTGTTATTGAATATATTAATTGTTGATTAATATAATCCTAAATCCAATAAACTAAGGACTCATGGGTATAGTATGAATACTTAGACTATATTTAGAGACATTAAGTGGATCAAGTTCAAGTATATAGTCAAAACGGTCTATAGTATAAGGATTAGGCGGGTACCTGATCTTGGGGATACTATTAGATACGGCTCACTTTGTATTTGATACAAACGATGTGATCCTGAATCGTTCATGTGGAGACATGTGAGTGAGGACATTCTATGTAACGAGTTTGCATAAGACCGGACCATGAAATAGTTACATTACTTTATAATGTCATTTACTGTTAACATTGACTATTTCAACTAGATGACCTAGGTAACTCGATCTTAATCCTGAGCTTACTATGAACTCCTATTTATTCGAGATTATCCTTAGATCTGCATGGGTGAGAGTCAACTCAATAAGCCTCCCATTTCAGGGGTAAGATCAAGTAGATAGTTGGAGACATAGTCTTGCAAGACGGAATTCACTCCTATCCGACTCTAGGGATAGTAGAGAGGTTGTTCCCTTAAGTGTTGATTCTAAGTCTTGAACAAGGGGCCCCACCTCTCATTGGCCCCAGACTCGGTTTGTTGGTTAGATTACAAACCAATTGTTCATTAGATGGTCAGTAGTACTTGAGGAACGAGAAGTAATTCAGGGGTAAAACGGTAATTGACCCAACTAAGTTACTAACAACCTGTGAAAGGTCGACTTACTAATCATGGTTATATAAAATGGACAAAAATATATCTACAGTGAGGAGAGTGCAGCTACGGGCTTTAATGGAGTGTCCCATTATTTAACGAATGTTGATTAAGTAGGTTAAAAAGTTTGGCCGGTTAATCTCAGATTGTTGGAACTCATGATCTATAGGTCCATGAGGTCCCTCTATTAGCTCATAATGGACTAAACCTTAGATAAGTGTGGTGAAAGATTTTGAATCGTTCAAAATCGAATTAGGGAGAAAACGTTATTTGCATTCGATACTCTAAACGTTTAATTGTTTATTTTTTAATTAAACAATAAAGAAAGTTGGAAATATTTAAATGTGATTTAAGTATTGAAAATATGAATAGGAATTCCTATTCAAAAAATTATTTTTTCAGAAAATCGAGATGGTGTAAAAATGATATTATTTTAATATTGGGTATTAAATTAATATTATTTAATTATTTAAAATTAATTAATTAATTATTTAAAATTAATTAATTAATTTTTTAAAATTAATTTTATTAAAACAAAATTCAATATGAATTTGAATTTGAAAATTCAATTTAAAAATTGAATATTAAAAATTGTTGGATTTCTCCACTAACTAGAGCTTAAGTTTGGTGTGTTCGCCAAAACTAGCCACAAATCCCACTCCAGTTTCTTAAGTTTTGGTGTCATACTTTTAGGCATTTTGGGTTACATAACTTAATGTATATATAGGCATCATGTGTTGATATTTTAGGGTTGATCTTTGGTGGAATTAATGGTTAATTCTTGCCAAAAACTTAAGAACACCATAACTTTCCAAAATTTGAATCTCTCTCAAATTCATCACAATTTTGGATCCCACCATCCAATCTAAGGCCAGAGGATTTTAGAGAAGACTTTTGTGATGGTCCACAAACCGTTCGTGATCAATTGCATCAAGAATCAAAGGAGAATTTCGTGCTTCAAAGGTTGTTGCTCTAAATTCTGGATTTTTCCCTTTTATTATGCATGTTTGTCCTTAAATTTAAGCATGTTAAATTGTAATATGATTCAATTAACTTTTGCTGCATGTTTATACATCTATCGATTGGTATCAGAGCATGTTAATTGCACTCAATTTGCTTTGGTGGGGTTGAATTCATGAGTTGAATGCATGTTGCTCTAAAATGGAGTTTTATGGTCTTTGGTATCAAATTACTCTTTCAATTATTGAAATTTGTTGTAATTAAACCCTTGTTATTGGGCCTTGATGTGTACTGAAGGGCTGTAATTTTATTGGAGTCATTAGATTTGAAATTAGGTTGTAATTTGAAGAATTGAAGCAAAGAGGTAGCTGGTCGAAGAACATGGTGAGCTTTCTATGTATGTGCGTCACGACGCCGTTTATCTTTTTCCAGAAATGCACGCGCGAAGAAGATGATCTGGTTAAGCCAAACTGGATTCATCTGGTTCGGTCTTTTTCACTCCTTTCAGTTGGTTCAGACCACTTTTGACTCTTTGGAGGCTAGTTCTAGCACTTTTAGGGCAGTTCGGGTCGGTTCGAATGCTTCGGGGTCAGGTTCGAAGGAGTTTTCTTCTTAATTATTATTGTAATAATTTAGTATTTGTGTGTTAGGATGCCAAAAACCAATCCATTTTAGTAATCATTTGATTAATTATGCATTGTGAATGTATGTTTTAATTAAAAATGTTTTATGCATAATGTATGCCATATAGATTTAAAAACTCTACCAACGAATAAGCATGAATCATGCATTGCAAGTATGTTATAATTGTTATAATATATAGTATGCATGTTTAGGGTATCATGATAATTAGTATAATTGTTATATTAATTTATGATATGTATGCGGATGTATATTATAAATTAAATGTCGTTTATTTTATAAGCGTTATAAAATGAATTAGACGTTTAAAATCTATGACAAAGATAAATTGCATGCTCACTTAGGGTAAACCAGTGCGACTCAAATCAACTTTCTTTAATAGTTAAACTAGGTCAATTACTTGTAAAACTAAGTTTACGAGACTCACCCGACAAGATCCTTGATTCATGCCATGAAAGGCATTAAATTAAGGTTTTATTTGGGCATTTTAATGGAAAAAGTAGGTCATTGCATGAGTTTTATCCAAACTTTGGTCTTATTATGTTTAAATAAACTTAATGAGGATTAATTATGCTTAAAGATGATTTTTGCAGATTTGGTGCTGATTTGGTACGTTTCTGGCAAGTTTTTGGCTGTTTGTCATGTGATGTGGCCACAACAGTAAATGATGTACCAGTACTGTCGAGCCCTAAATTTCCAGAATTTGAATCAGTCAAGAACAGTTGCAATTTTTACGATTTTAACAGCTGAGCACCTCCGATTTTGCTTGGTAAACCCTCAGAACACAAATCTCGACCCTCATCAACCATTTTGGGGCCTTTAAAAGGCGAAGAAGCTCTCCATTTCGAGACACAACTCTCCATTGCCGAGACCATCACTCTTTTCACCAATTTTCTTTCATTTTCCAGCACCTTGGGTTTCTTCTCAAAGTTTCAAGTCAGTAGTCTTAAGAACGAAAGTTCCTTTAAGGCGTAGCGGCTCTAGGATTTCTCTTCCTATAGAAGTGTGTGTCGAGGCACAATTCTTCCTTGAAAAAGCAGGAATCATCTTAGGGAAAAACTTGTCACTTGAGAATTTTTCAAGTTTTCTTGAGTTGTTTTATTTTTCAACACTAGTTTCTTTGTTAATTTTTCATTTTAAATTCTATCAATCAAACTCTTTATTGTAGCTATGGTTTATGATTTAATAAAGACGATTATTTTATCAAAAGTCATGAGCTAAATATTTTTAGGAGTTTAGCAGTGTGAAAGTCTTAGGGTTGTTATGGCTTAGGTTATGTTACACTTCATACCACTTTGTTTAAACACATTCTCTTTGTTGATTTAAAAGATAAAATCGGTAAGTTAAACTGGCCACTTAATTTAACGATCTAGCTGAGCTCTAATGCTGAGAAGGTTAGGGTGTGAATGGATGTCACAGAGGGATATGGGACTAAGAGCCTGGACATAGGATGGTCACGTCACCTTAGAAATAAGGGACACCATAGGATAAAGGAACTGAACTTGAATTAATCTAAAGTCCAACTAACCATGGAAACATTAGGCATTAGTTTCTTAGAACTCCTAAAGGAACTTGACACAAGACTGAATAGGTGTAGTTTCCTGTTCATGTGTAATTCATTGTTTGGTATGATGCAATCACATCACCTAAGGCACAACACCCGAATGGTTGTAGCATTGTTTGTCCCTATTCGATTACCATTGTTTTTAAGTTTCTTTTACCTTATAAATTCTAAACTTCTTTTCACAGGTTACTTTGGTTTCATTGGTCCATAGTCATAATTAAGTTAAGCTCTTGTGGGATTCGACACTTGGAATACTCCAAGTTTATTATTTCATCGATCGTGTTTACTTGATCATAGACCTCATCTATTCTATATTTCCATCATTCATCTTATATTTCTACCGTTCATACACGCCCGATCAGTCAATCCTGTTTAAGGCTGGAGGTACTTAAGATGACAATTTATAGAAGACCTCCTACTTAGGGATCGAGTCGACGCCTGAGTTAAGTTAACCTGGTTTTATGAGCATACGAGAGCGGTGTGAGGTAATAAATGGTTTATCACTTAGACATCGTAGGTTAAAATCCAGTATAATTATTATGCTCGGATTAATTATCTAGACTTAGGTTATGTTTTATTAGTCGAAATAAACCTAAGTAAAAGTATACCCAAACCGTCTAAACACTTTAGTGGGAGAAAAACGGTAGATATGATATATATTTTTTAGCTCTCACATCCCTAAGAGTTCACACAATGAGATTCATGTTTGGCTTCGTATCGCTTTTACTGTGACTACTCCATTCAAAAAGTGTATGCATGAATCAATAACAAGGTGAATAGGGGAAATAGTTCATAGTAAGTGGATGAAGGGAGTGTGTCAACACGTCCCTATGGTCTCTTCCATTATGTCACACCGTGAGATTCCTAGTGTAATAATAGATGCTTATCCAGTTGGTCGGTTTGTAACATAGGATGCGGAACACCTTGAACTCCAAAAATGGATAAGTTTTTTAGGTTCGTTTTCAGTATTGACTTTCCCTCGAAAACTTGTTTGATTCCGATCTCTGAAATTTGAAAGTGAGGGGTCTACACTTACAAGATTTATGTAGTAAGTTCTTGACAGAATAAACGATAATTAAAAACTATAAGAATAAGAGTCATTCTTTTTTTTTTCATATTAATGCACATACAAATATATAAATATTTTTTATCTTTAATAAATTATTTAAGAAAAACTAATGATTTTAATTTAGTAAATAATAGATAGTAATAGTACATTGAATTTTTTTTTTAAAAAAAAAACCCTACAATATGGCATATTGGACACAAAGTTAACTTTCATATTATAACAATTAATTTCAAGTTATAATTACCTGAAGAATCTATAGTATATGGATAAGGTTTGATGTCTTATCCTGGTAACACTATGGATACGACCCACTTTGTCAGTGTTACAAATGTTGCAAGTGTTACAAACAATGTGATCCAAATTGTTCGTGTGGAGACATGCGAGTGGAAGTATCTTGTACAGTAATATTGTATATGACTAGACTGCGAAATACTTAATCACTCTTTGTAACGCCATGGACTGAAGAGATTAATATTTCATAGGATAGTCATATGTAATTCAATCTTAATCCCAAGTGAGTTATGGAGTCTTGCCCAGTGGTTGATCCATAATTTCATGTCAGAGGGGGCACAAATGTATATAGAGTTAGAAGTTTAGCCCATAAACTTCTAGATTTGTGTTTATATATAGTTCCTAAAATTTAAAAAATATTTAATAGGTTCATAAATTCTCAGTTTTTGTGTTTAATAGATTCATAAAATATCGTATTAAAAAAAGTTCCTAAAATATCAATATGCATCTAATAGGTCTATTGCACAATTGAAATTTGTGCTTGCCTCAAAAAGAAAAAAAATTAAACTTACTGCTTAATAGATGCGATTAGATATAAAATTGAAGTTCATAGATTTATTACACATTTTTTAAATGTTAGAAATGTGAATTTTAAAATTAAAATGAAAAATGCAAATTGTTAAACTTAAACCCTCAACCTTCACTAGTACACAAGTTCAATCCCCTTGCACACCACAGGCCATTTCCTAAATATTGATACATATTTGAAGAGAATTCTATATTACGATAATTAGAAATTTTTAATATTTAATGAAAATCAATATACATATATGTAAAACATCACCAATTGAGGGGGGCACGTGCCCCCAGTCCCTTCATAGATCTACCCTTGTTCCTGCCTATGAGGGTATGCCATTTGATTTGTACAAGTGAGAGTGGTATTTAAGGAGTAAGAGGTAATTATAGGGGTAAAATGGTAATTTGACCCAACTATAATTACATGGTAATTTGACCCAACTATAATTACAAACAATTTTCTTTTCAAAAAGTCTCTGTAAAAATCTCCTTCCAAAAAATTTCCTTTTTTCTTTCAAAAGTCGGTTCACCCTAATGGTGACGATGCCGCCATTTGGATCACAATATTATGATTTTCAGTTGATGGTTATAGTTTAATATTCATAAATATTTTTTAAAACCTACAACATATTTATTTTTTATTTTCCTAGTATGGATAATAGTTTAATTATCTATCTATACTATCTAAAAGGGGCTTTGGTGAAGACCACATCTGACAATCAACTCTAGTGATGACCATCTCTAGTGCCCAACTTCTATGATTACCTTACTGACCAACTTCAACAACTAAATGCAAAGAAGATCGATCGAGTCAAGCTTGAATGATTATGAACATGCAATCTAAATGTCATATAATTGCAAATGAAACTTAACTCTAGGCTAAAAGAAAGCTCAAAGGCTCATTTTACTACATTTTCCAAGTCTCACCTTTTTGAACAATTACATGGCATTATATAGGCCTCAAAATATAACTCTAGACATTCTATGAGGCATTTAAAGAGTTGTAACTCTCACAATTGATGACCATTAGCACCCATGATCTAAATGTAACATAAAATCACTTAAAAGGACTTAAAACTGAAAATTACATTTAATTATTACAATAAATTCGAAAATATTTCTTTTTAATCAACAGCCCATTAATTTGTAACCATCTTTGAGTTATGAAGCCCCACTTGAAGTCTTTGTTCCATAAATGAAGCTTAATTCTTCATAAATTCCACTTGACTTCACATAAATGCAAGTTTTCTTCATTGTGAATTTGGACAGCATATAATTTGCATTCTTAGCGTCTTTCTTGATGTTCATATGCCATGATTTAGGTTCTTCCATTCATATCACCTTCCCTCCTCTCCCTGAGATATAATGTTTGTACCATAAAAGCTCAAGTTGAGCCTCGGTCACCGATGATGATAAAACTAAGTAATGTGCTTCGGTTTCTATCTCAAATTCCTCGAAAGCATAACTATCTCCATCATGAGCAAAATCGGAAGAATCATTGCTTGAAAGGGTTCATCCTCATCTAGAGATGTCCAATTCACACTATTACTACAAAAAAAATCACATTTCTTACATTTGCAATTTTTACTACTTCACATTTTTATAAAAAAATGTCAAGTAATAGGTGATTTTAATGAAAAATGTCAAGAAAATGTAAAAAAAAATGGAGGTTGTAAGATTTTTTTCGGATTTTTTTCACGCTGACACAGTATTTGACAATTTAAAAATGTCAAATTTAAACTATGTTTTCTTGTCATTTTAAATATGTCAAGAGTTTTAGGTTAATTCAAAGACTATTAAACTTCCTGAAATATTTTCCCCAAAACTTAATTTCACGCGTGAACTTTTCGTTCTCCTGCTTTGCTGCTGCCTCAGCTTCCCTCTCAAATGAACCCAACCAGCTCCTTCCCACGTGAAGCATACAATTGAGGTCAAGCAGGTGTGTTTTTTTTATCTTGCCATGAAAAAAGAGATCAAGTAAAAGAGAGGATACAAGTAAGAAGATTACCTTAGGAAATGAGGAAGGAAGATGAATGAGGAAGAGGGAGAAGATCACTGAATTTATAGGCTAAGAGTTGGAGGGAATTTGAAATTTGAAATTTGAAATAAAAAAGTAGGCTTGGCTCGATAAGTGAGGTCAAGTAGGAGTGGCAGGGGAGACTTCCCATAAAGTACTTGCAAAAGAGAAGAGGTAACATGAAGAAAACAAGAAAAGTATGGTGTTGGGTCCAATGTCGAGGTCGACCATCAGGGGGTTGACACGTGGAGATCTGAGTTGTAAGGATGTGATAACTCTTTTGATAGGCAACTAGTAGTGTATTTTTTATAGAAGAAGAAAATGTTTGAGGGTGACCAAACTGTCTAGTGAGGGCATAATAGATGGAAAAAGATCAAAGTGATATTGAAAAGGTGCAAATCCAAAATTTGGGTGAGACACTTGGATCAGATTTGAATTAAAGGCCAAAGCCCACTGTAAAAAAAAAAAAAAAAAGAATAGGCAAGCTAACTCCACTTAAATGTAAGAGGATGAAAAACTAGGAAAAACTGAGTAAATACAATAACAATTTAACCAATATTTCCAATTTGGCTTATCTGTAAAAAGGAGAATAATCTCTAGATAACAGTCAAAAGAGTCAAGTTGGTATGCCTATGCCCTACAGGAAATGAAGGGCACGACATAAATCGTTGCACTAAACACTGCTTAGTTGTGGTGGATGCGCGCTAAGAACCTAGTTGAATCTTTAAAAAAAAAAAAAAGGACCCAGTTAGACACGCTCGACATAGCAAGAGATCTGTGAATGATCTTGGAGGAGCTAAGTTCGATATGGTTATGCCGACAAAGCAAGGTCAGCACGCCATATAATAAAAGGGATAGGGCAGTTAAATAAGCAACAAGGATTAGAGCAATACTGGCATCAACACGAGCAACCAACAGATAGTTGATCCATGAAATCTATTTTAGGAGGGGACTAATGTTATGGGTAATTTTGGGCCTAAGGAAAAAAGCGTAAAAGAACGAGAATAACATAATGTTATGGGCCAGACAACTAAATCAAAGACACGACCTTGAGATATAAGTGGCATGGGCTTCGACCTATGTTGAGGCTGACCTAATTAAAACACCCCAAGCGAGGCCCGTTTGAGAGGATGAGCCCAAGGAAGGGGCTTTAACCTAGAGGATAGCTCGAAAACTCTAAAAGGAAGAGGTTAGGTCAAGGAAACTCTATAAATAGAAAGAGGAGACACCAAGGGAAGTAAGTTTCTAGATTACTATACTTGCTACATTATTTTCTTGCTAATTTAAGCATCGAAGCTTGTGTGGCAAGCACTGCATAGTGTGCAGAACTTTCTTGTCTTGTGCAAGTAGCGTTCTTCCTTGAATTAAAAATTCATTGTTGTTGTTAGGAGAGGATCAGGAGCATCTTTAGCTCGTCGTGCAGCTCCATCAGCATCTATTCATAAATCATTCTCTTCTTCATCTGTTTCAACATTCCATAGGCGTTGCATTCCAACATTTGTTCACACATCATTCGATCTTCTTCAAATCGATCTATTCTCCAATTGTTAAATTTTTTGTTCTATCTTATTTTTCTCCTTCTTGTCCCGTTTTTGTGGTATTCTTTAGTCTTTCGAGCAAGCTTGTGCAGATTCTCGATTCTCCCTTATGGTGCTCATCTTCATGAGGCATGGGTTAATTTTCTGGGGTATTTATTCCCATTTCTGATTTTTTTTTTGTCTTTCCGTCCCATTAATCCATTTATTTCTTATTTCCCAACAAAACAATCAAAGATAAGGGGAAAATGAAAATCAAAGATAGATATATTTCGGTGCTAGATTAGGTATCTTTCGGAGTTTACATCTGTGTCTAATCCAGGTTTGCAATTCCATTGCTCGAGTTTGGATGTGAAACTTAAGAAAGTAGGTTGGCCATACATCAATTATACTTTTTCTTGCCTAAGTAATCATGCTTGTTCTTTCTTTTACCATAGTAACCTTGGAAAATTGAAAAGGAAATCTGGATTGTATGTATTTAAAACTATAGTATTTGTATTTTCCTATGTAATTTAGTTCCATCATATTAAAAAAAAAAAAAAAAAAAAACCCCATTTTAGATAGATTCTAATGCTTCTGGGTAATTATGCTTACACTACAACAAAATATAGATTGGAACTCTCTTGAAGGGATTTTGAAATTTGAATGAAGTTTTGAATTGTAATTAGTCATAATACAGGGTGAAAAAAATGTTTTGTTAGATTCAATCACTACAACAAAATATAGAAGCAAGCATAAATCAAGTCATATGATGTTGAAGAATATTAATGAGATGGAATAATTATATTTTGAGCATAGCCTCAAATAATGTTCTCCAATTGAAGTGTTGCTTTGGATATGCTTTGTTGTGGACATAGGATATAAAAATCTTTTCATGTGTTTTCATTTTGCTACATTTGATTTGGTTGCAAAAGAATCCAAAGGATGAGATTGAATCAAATGGTTGATAGGATTTTCAATTCACATTGATATTTGATTTCTTACAATCTGGAGGGTGAGATTGTATTTTTTTACCTTTTGACAATCATAGCGAACTCATTGATTGAAGTGAGTTGGGGTGACTATGGTTATTTTAAAGTTGTTTGGTGAGAAGAAAATCGTCGATGTTCAGGCATTGGTATGTCACCCTTTTAATTTTTCTTCAAATTCAAACCCCAACTACTTTTTATTTCATGACTTTTTTTATTATATTTATTGGTGTATTAGAAACTCTTGACGACTGTAAAGATTTTGAGCCTTGCAAAATCATCAGGCCGACCTGACATTGTTCTTCAGTTCCTGAGAGTGGAAATCCTAAAGGCATTTGGTTTACTTTGAAGGAAGGCCACCGTTACAGCCTTAAGTTTACTTTTCAGATCAACAACAACATTGTTTCTGGTCTCAAATATACCAATACAGTCTGAAAAACTGGCGTCAAAGGTAAAAAAATTGAACATAGATCTCTTTTATATCTCTTTCTCTGTTCCTTTGTCTGTCATGGATGGAGAACTATTGTTGTATTTGTTTTGTTTTACTTTTACTGTCACAAGTTGACAGGACAAAAGAGATGATTGGAATCTTTAGCTCCCAACATGAACCTTATGAGCATGAGATACAAGAAGAAACAACTCTATACTAGTGGCTTTTAATGCATAAAAGGTTCACTTGCTTGGTGTAGGTGATTTTTGTTGGCTATTATAACCATTTTGGCAAAGCATTTAGAAGCAACCAAGAATTAGTATGGATTACAAAATTTAAAGTTAGAAGGTTATGTAGCTCTTAGGAGAGTATTTTTTCATCCACTAGTGTTATACTCTTTCTTGTAGTATACATGTTCTGTGGCTATCCTGCAGTTATGATAACCACTTCTAGATTGTTTTGAATTACTTTTCAATCTTGAAGGGCGCTTAGGCACGTTTATAGAGTCAAATTGTGACTTATGCTTTTTTATGAACTTTTATAAAACCTCAAGATATGATCTCTACAGTTTCTTTTGGTTTTCTCTATTCACTATGTCATTTGTGATCGTATATATTTATAGTCTAAAGTGTAAGAAGAGTTATGTTTAATGAATATCCGTACAATGTTTTATGCAGTAGAGTACTAAGACGTTTGGTCTCAACCACCACCACTTGGTTCAAGCAAAAAGAAACCATCCAACCATTTGCAAATGCATCAATAAAGACCTTAAAACCTCAAGACTTCTTCACATTGATTCCTTCAAAACCATTGTAATCTACCTTTGCCTCATAAATTTGTTGTTATTGATAGTTATGTTGTGTTGATGTCCTTGTTATTATCTTCATTTGATACACAACCACAACTTGGTGGAGAATGGGGGAAGAATTCAATATCTTCTTTTATTTAATTACATAACTTGGTGTGGGTTTTTTTTTTTTCATCTGGCATCCATTCTTGTTGCTCGCAAGTACCACTCCAACTCCAATGGTTAGAGGGTTTGAAATGGGAGTTTTTCCTTACAACTTGAATGTTAAAGTGTCACTTAGACACTTGGACATATGATTTGTGAGTGTGGCAAGGTTATAGTTTTTGATGTTTGTGACTTTGTTGTTTTGAAAGTTTATTTTTCTATGAACTTAGTAAATAAACATGACATGTTTTAATCCTCAATCACTTTGGTATTTAAGCAGGTCATAGAACATTATTTAATTTGAACGATTTGACCAAAGAGAAGGTATTATTTAATTTGAACGATTTAAGCAGGTCAGAGAACATTATTTAATTTAAATTATCACTTATGTTGTGTTTATCTTTCTTTCTTTTTGTAGTTCAATACAAAAAATGCATATACCCAAGAAGAGATTGATGAGATTCGAACACAATGGACAAGTTTTATTGAACAATTTGTGTAAGGTTTAACTTATTAGTTTTTTTTGTCTTAATTTAGATACTGATTGTAGTTTGTGGAGGGACAAGTGCTTGTCCATATATTATAGAAATGCTTGGATATTACTGCTTGTAGCTTTGAGGGGCGGGCGGTCCCATAGGTAATATAGAGAAGTGTTGAATCTTGACGAGTTTTGAGTAAAATATGCAAGTTGGAAGAATTGTGTATAGTTTCTTTGTTTATGTGTATTTGGTGTATGTACTCACGAAAGTACTAATTGTTGTTTGTGAAGGGACAAATGATTATTATATATTATGGAAGTGTTTGGTATTTCTGGTTGTAGTTTTGGAAGGAGAATGAATATGATGTTTTTAATTGCAATTATTCTCTATATGGAAGTGTTTGTATTGTTTTGTGTCTATTGTTATATTTCAGATTTGGATTTATAGGTGGAAGAGAAATATTGTTGGGTTTGTCATGACAGAACAACAAACATGCATATATTATAGCAGGCACGCATTATAGCAAACGATTTTTTTTTTATATTTTTTAATAAAATACGATGACGAACATTTCCTGTCACAAAACGTGATAATTTAATGTCAGTTTTTAATTATTTGACCGACGTTGAAAATGGATTCGACTTTTTATAAAATGAGGCACTAAAAAAATATTAAAAAATATATTTAGAAAAATTGGTAAAAACCGACATTAAAGATATCATACAATGTCGATTTTCAACTGACATTGAACATGGTGTATAATGTCGGTTTTCAACTGACATTGAAGATAATTGGCATTGAAATTTTTGTCATTTATAATGTTGGTTCTAAACCGACATAAAAGACAACCGACATCAAAGGCCTTTTATAACACGATCTTCGATGTCGGTTGACAACCGACATTGAACCTATATAATGTCAGTTTTAAACCGACATTAAAGCCCAATTTTGTACTAGTGAATACATACTGGGAGTCCGTGATGTGGGCATTTTCGTACCAACCTCTGGAATCTAAGCCAAGCTCCATCCACCGATTCTGATGGTGCCTATCTGAAAGCAATGATATCACCTCTGTATTTAGCATTCTTGTCTGGTGGGAAATATTTTTCTAGAAATTTGTCCACAAGGTTATCCCATGTGGTAATAGAATTAGGCTGCAATGAATCAAGCCATGCTTCTGCGTCTCCCTGCAAAGAGTAAGGAAATAACTTAAGTCGTAATGCCTTTTCAGAAACACCATTAACTTTAAAAGAACGACAGATTCTCATGAAAAGTTTAAGATGTTTGTGAGGGTCTTCATTGGACAGCCCGACAAATTGACCAAACGAGTTCAACATTTGAAACATCAACGGTTTCATTTCAAATGTGGGGGCATCAATTGGTGGGTCAAGGATGCCAGTGTTCAAAGTTTGGAATGCGAGCGCAGCATAGTCTTTGATCGCTCTATCTCTGTCATCTGCTATGAAAATGTGGTTTTGTGGGTCTACAGCAAGTTGTTGTGGTTGTTGGTCTCCATTTTGCTGAACGTTGTTTCGAAGAGGTATAGGAGGATCGTCTCCAAGCGGATCCATTGGAACTAGCTGCACGAATGCGGCTTCCTCAAGATTTACTTGTGCGCTCAACTCTTTCTCCTCTCGATGCTTTCACCTTTGTTCGTTTCTTCTTCTGCGAAAGGTCCTTTCAATTTCAGGATTTGGTTCAAAAAAGCAGGGCCTTCTTCTGATGCACTACTCATTCACCATAAACACTACAAGAACAATGAGTTAGATTTTTCCTGAAATAGAGTCAGTGCGGTTACAGTCAATAAAAAAAATAAACTACGACTAGTCCCCGACAACGGCGCCAAAAACTTGATCGACCGAGCATATATAAATGATAAAGATAATAGAAAATATAGAATAAGTAGGTCTACGTGCAAGCATACACGATCGATGAAGTAATAACTTGGAGTATTCCAAGTATCGAATTCCACAGGACTATATTAAGTTAAAATTCTTATGACTGTAGACCAATGTAACTGAGGTAACTAAATAGAAAGTTTTAGAATTTTGGTAAAAGGAAACGTAAAAACAACAATGGGAATCAAACAGGGGTAACAATGCTACAGTCATTCGGGTGTTATGCCTTAAGTGATGTGACCGCATCACACCAAACAATGATTTACACATGGACAGGAAACTACACCTATTCGGTCTTGTGTCAAGTTCCTTTAGGAGTTCTAAGCAGCTAATGCCTAATGTTTCCATGGTTAGCTGGATCTTAGATTAAATCAAGTTCAATTCCTTTATCCTATGGTGTCTCTTATTTCTAAGGTAACGTGATCCTCCTATGTCTAAGCTCTTAACCCCATATCCCTTTGTGAAATCCGCTTACACCCCAACCTTCTTAGCATTAAAGCTCCGCTAGATCGTTAAATCAAATGGCTAGTTTAACTTACCAATTTTATCTTTTAAAATCAACAAAGACAATGTGATTACACAAAGTGGTGTGAGCATTACATAACTTAAGACATAACAACCCTAAGGCTTTAACATTGTCAACCCTCTAAAAATATTTAGCTCATGGCTTTTGATAAAATAATCATTTTTATTAGATCATAAACCATAACTACAATGTAACGTTTGATTGGTAGAATGTAAAATGGAAAATAACAAGAAAACAGTAAAGCGGGAAAATAGATGCAACTCAAGTAATGGATAGGGTTTCCCTAGGACGATTCCTTCTTTTTCAAGAAAGAATCTTGCCTCAACGCACACTTTTGTGGAAGAGTAATCTTAGAGCCGCTACGCCTCAGAGGAACTTTCGTTTTTAAGACTACTGGCTTGAACTTCAAAGAGAATCCCAAGGTGCTGGAAAATTGACAGTGAGATGGAGAATAGAAGTAATAGTTGCAGCGACGGTGAGTTGTTGTTTCAATTGGAAGGGTTCTCCTCCTTTATATAGGCCAAGGTGGTTGAGATATAGCCTAAAATCACATGTTGAACGATTTTCCAGCTTTTTAGGCGTTGAATAACAATTTTGACCGAGAAAATAGCAACCATAATTGATTGGACGCGAATCTGGAAAAATGAGACTCAGTAATGTGGGCGCATCATTTCTGATGCGATTACAGCACATCTGATGTGGTCACAGCAGAGAGAACCAGTACATCACTTACTACTCTAGGCACATCAGATAGAAAATCAACAAAAACAGCCAAAAACCTGTAAAAAACGTACCAGATCTGCACCAAATCCGCAAAAATCATATTTTACACATAATTAACCCCCATTAAGCTTATTTAAACATATAAGACCAAAATTGGGATAAAATTCATGTAATAGTTCATTTTTCTCATTAAAAATGCCCAAATAAAAGCCTAATTTCATGCATTGAATCAGTTACCAGGAGAAGGCACCCAACCTTAGCCATATACTATAGACCTTTAGGTTATTTCTTGAACATGATCCACCCGTATGTCAACTACATACATGTTCAAGACTTCATATAATAACCTCGGTTAATGGATAAATTAATATTGATAATTAATAATTAAATTAATCAACTAATAAATTACGAGGCTTTAGGGCACAAATCCCAACACCTGGTTCCTTATAGGCGCTGACGTCAGCGTGATGTCATCGCTGACATCATGCTTACATCAACGCTAGATGGGTTGGTTTAGCTGTTTTTGGGCTGGTTTTATCCGTTTTTTGTCCGGTTCGCGCCCATTTCAGCTATTTTGGTATGTTTTTGCTGTTTTTTTGGCTTGGTTTGCGGTTTTGGGACCCGATTCGAAGCAATTCGAGGGTTTTTTGGTCTAGTTTTGGAGCGGCAAAGACTATTTTTAGGATAAATTTAGCTAAACTATTGTAATTTAATGCTTTATTTTATCCTAGGGGCCAATTTTATGGGTTCAATTGCTATTTAAATGCTTTATGGATGTCATTTAGATAAATCCCACCTTAGGTTAAGCATGTTCATGCATTTTAATATGTTATAAATGTTATAATGCATGGTTTTAATGCATGATTAATAATTTCATGAGCAATTTAATATATGTTGATATGTTAAATATATAAAATTGGAAAAGCATGATGCATGACATTAATTTAGTTAAATATAAGTGTTATATTTATTTAATGTGACGCATATGCTTAATTTATTTTCATGATTGTTATAATTGTTATAATTTTTTTTATGAAAATGCATTGAGCATGAAACATCCATAAATTAATATAATTGTTATATTATGTTTAATGATTTGCATATAATATGGTTTTTTAATTAATTAGAATTTGATTGTTAATTAATTAAACCTTAGTATGCATGATTATAGAGCTAATTAATTAATTTTGTAAATAAGTTATAAAATTAATTAATAGAAACCGTCAATCTATAATAAAGAGTTACATGCAAATATAGGATCTTAGGAAATTGGTTTAAAATTGTTTAAAATTAATTTAAACTTAAGATCACATTAATGTAAGTCTTATTTTCTTTTAAAATAGTTTATGTTGGTTATAAGGAACTCTATTGGTTCAATTCTATCTAGATTGGGGACTTTTAAGTTGATGGTTTTGGGAACACCTCCTAACTGGGAACTGAATCAGAACTTGAGTTGAATTAACCTAAGTCCTATTAGCATGCAATTTCACTAGGTTAATTAAATTGTTTAATTCACCTAGAACTATAGTTTAAAGACCTTTTATAAGAGTTATAATAGGTATAGACTTAGATAGATTCATTAGTTGGAATTGGAATTTAGCTAAGTATAATAAAACCCTAAAATAAGTAGAACATTTTAGTGGGAGAAAAATGTAATGTATGATATATCAATTTTTATCTCTCACGTCCCTAAGAGTTCACACCGTGAGATCCATGCGCAGCTTTGTGTCACCTTGGGCGCAACCTCCCTTCGAAATGCGTTTGCATGGGTCAATACCAAGGTGAATAGGGAAAATGTTCATAGTAAGTGGGAGAAGGACACGTATCAACGTTTCCTACGGTCTCCTTCATTAGGTTGCAACGTGAGATTCTTATGATCTGCCTGCGTGTCATCTTGGAGTGACCACCCCTTTGGAGGGCCGATTATAGGATTCAGAACACCGCAAATTCCAGTAATGGATAGTGTTTCTTAGGTTAATCTTCAACGGTTGTCTTTCTTAACAGTAGCCTGTTGAAGTGTACCTTTGGGATCCGAAAATGAAAGGGTTACACTTACGGGATGCATTAAGTTAGTTAATGAATTCTCAACCAAACTAATGGTAGCTAATAGCTATAGGAATAAGAGTTATTATGGAATTAGTAATTAACTGAGATTGTCTCAGGGAGGAGTAGCTGATTACCCTTCGGTGACTGTTGCTCTAAACTCCTGAAGTATCATTGCAAAGACTTAATCATTTTTTTTTTTTTGAGTTCTTTGATTGAATGGTTTGCTAAAAGTTTGATTGGATGTTGTGTAATGGGTTAAAACAAAGATAATTAATATGGTCAATTGTTTGTTAATTTTTCAGCATGACTTCCTCTATGATTGCATTACTAAAAAACAACCAATTAACTGGTGAAAATTATGCAACGTGAAAATCTAACCTGAATACGATTCTGGTTATAGAAGATCTACGATTTGTCTTAATTGAGGAATGTCCTCAGCTCCCCGCTCGTGGTGTATCCCAAGTTGTGAGGGATGCACATGACCGTTGGACGAAGGCCAATGAAAAGGCCCGAGTCTATATCTTGGCGACTTTGTTTGACGTACTCACCAAGAAACATGAGGCCATGCTCATTGCTCGTGAGATCATGGAGTCGTTGCAGGATATGTTTGGGCAACCGTCCACACAGATCCGGCACGAAGCCCTCAAGTACATTTATAACGCGCGTATGAAGGAAGGCCAATTAGTGAGAGAACATGTTCTTGACCTCATGGTTCACTTCAACGTCGTTGAAATGAACGACGTGGTCATAGACGAGCAAAGTCAAGTGTCCTTTATTTTGGAATCTCTTCCGACGAGTTTCCTTCAATTCCGCAGCAATGCGGTAATGAATAAAATACAGTACACCATAACTACCCTCCTAAATAAGTTACAGACTTTTCAGTCTCTTATGAAAAATAAGAGACCGAAAGAAGGAGAGGCAAATGTTGCCCATTCCAAGAAGTTCCACAAGGGTTCAACCTCTGGAACTAAGTCTGTTCCTTCTTCTTCTGGTTCCAAAAAGATCCAGAAGAAAGGAGGGAAGGGGAAGGCTCCCGCTGCTGGCAAAGGCAAGGACAAGGGCAAGTGCTTCCACTATAATGTGGATGGTCACTGGAAGCGCAATTGCCCCAAGTACCTCATGATTTACTTGTCTTAGAAACTTGTTTAGTGGAAAATGACTATAATGCCTGGATACTTGATTCAGGAGCCACTAATCATGTTTGTTCTTCATTTCAGGAAATTAGTTCCTTCCAGCAGCTCGTGGAGGGTGAGATGGCGCTTAAGGTTGGAACAAGAGACGTCATTTCAGCTCGTGGAGTGGGAACTTCAAAATTATTTTTTAGAAATAGATATTTATTTTTGAAAAATTTGTACATAGTTCCAAAAATTAAGAGAAATCTTGTATCTATTTATTGTTTAATTGAACAAGCTTATTGTATTAATTTTTTAACAAATGAAGCGTTCATTTCAAAAAATGGTGTACATATTTGTTTGCTAAATTAGAAAACAACTTATATGTGTTAAGACCAACTGAAACAAAAGCACTTTTAAATCATGAGATGTTTAAAACTGCTAATACTCAATCTAAAAGGCAAATAATTTCTCCAAGTAACAATACCTATCTTTGGCATTTGAGATTAGGTCACATAAATCTCAACAGGATAGGGAGATTGGTAAAGAATGGACTTCTAAGCGAGTTAGAAGATGATTCATTACCTCCGTGTGAATCTTGTCTTGAAGGAAAAATGACTAAAAGACCTTTTAGTGGAAAAGGTTATAGAGCCAAAGAACCTTTAGAGCTCATACATTCAGATCTTTGTGGTCCAATAATATAAAAGCTTGAGGAGGGTACGAATACTTCATCTCTTTTATAGATGATTATTCGAGATATGGTTACTTATACCTAATGACACATAAGTCTGAAGCCCTTGAAAAGTTCAAGGAGTGTAAGGCTGAGGTTGAAAACCTGTTAGGTAAAATAATTAAAACAGTTCGATCTGATCGGGGTGGAGAGTATATGGATTTAAGATTCCAAGACTATATGATAGAACATGGAATCCAGTCCCAAATCTCAGCACCTGGTACACCTGAACAGAATGGTGTATCAGAAAGAAGAAATAGAACCTTGTTAGACATGGTTAGTTGTATGATGAGCTATGCTTAATTGTCTAGCTCGTTTTGGAGGTATGCAGTAGAGACTGCAGTTCATATCTTAAACAACGTTCCCTCGAAGAGTGTTTCTGAAACACCTTTCGAGTTATGGAGGGGGCGTAAACCTAGTTTGCGCTACTTCAGAATATGGGGTTGTCCTGCACATGTGCTAGTGATAAATCCTAAGAAATTGGAACCTCGTTCAAGATTATGCCAATTTGTTGGTTACCCTAAGGAAACGATAGGTGGTCTACTCTTTGATCCACAAGATAACAAAGTGTTTGTATCGACAAACGCTACATTCTTGGAAGAAGACCACATGAGAGATCATAGACCACGGAGCAAATTAGTATTAAATGAAGCTACTATAGAGTCAACAAGAGTTGTTGATGAATCTGGTTCTTCAACAAGAGTTGATGAAAGATCTAACACTTCAGGTCCGTCTCATCCTTCTCAAGAGTTGAGAATGTCTCGACGTAGTGGGAGGGTTGTATCACGACCTTCTCGTTACTTGGGTTTAACAGAAACTCAGGTTGTCATACCTGACAACGGTGTCGAGGATCCATTGTCTTTTAAACAGGCAATGAATGATGTTGATAAGGACGAATGGGTCAAAGCCATGGACCTTGAAATGGAGTCTATGTATTTCAATTCAGTATGAAAACTTATAGATCCACCTGAAGGGGTTAAACCCATAGGGTGTAAATGGATCTATAAGAGAAAGAGGGACATAGCTGGTAAGGTACAGACCTTTAAAGCTTGACTTGTAGCAAAGGGTTATACCCAAAGGGAAAGGGTTGACTATGAGGAAACTTTTTCCCCTGTTGCTATGCTTAAGTCCATAAGAATTCTCTTATCCATAGCCATATATTATGACTATGAAATTTGGCAAAGGGATGTCAAGACGGCCTTTCTGAATGGCGATCTTAAAGAGAATATCTTTATGCCTCAGGCCGAAGAGTTCATAGCCCAAGGTCAGGAGCAAAAAGTTTGCAAACTGAATCGATCCATTTATGGGTTGAAACAGGCATCTAGATCTTGGAACATTAGATTTGATACTGCGATCAAATCTTTTGGTTTTGATCAAAACGTTGATGAACCTAGTGTTTACAAGAAAATCATCAACGGTAAAGTTGCTTTCTTGGTACTATACGTAGACAATATCTTACTCATTGGGAATGACATAGGATACCTTACTCATTGGGAATGACGTAGGATACCTTACTAAAGATTTGGGAGAGGCACAGTACGTTCTTGGGATCCAAATTATTAGAGATTGTAAGAACAGAACACTAGCTCTGTCTCAAGCAACTTATATCAACAAAACGTTGACTTGATATTCGATGCAGAACTCTAAGAAGGGTTTATTACCTTTCAGGCATAGAGTTCACTTGTCTAAGAAACAATGTCCCTAGACACCTCAAGAAGTTGAGGATATGAGACGTATTCTCTATGCCTCAGCTGTGGGCAGCTCAATGTATGTTATGCTCTGCACTAGGCCATACATTTGTTATGCAGTGGGAATAGTCAGTAGGTACCAGTCAAATCCATGATTTGACCACTGGACAACAGTTAAGAATATCTTCAAGTATCTTAGGAGAACGGGGGACTACAAGCTAGTGTATGGAGCTAAGGATTTGATCCTTACAGGATATATTGACTCTGATTTCCAAACTGACAAGGATTCTGAGAAATCTACATTGGGATCAGTGTTTACCCTAAACGGGGGAGCTGTAGTATGGCGAACTGTCAAGTAAGGATGCATAGCAGACTACACTATGGAGGCTGAGCATGTAGCTGCTTGTGAAGCAGCAAAGGAAGCAGTTTGGCTTAGGAAGTTCCTAACTAATTTGTAAGTTGTTCCTAGCTACTTGATTTTCGTAAATTTTAGGATATGTTTATGATTGGTTCATTCGTTCATTAAAATCTTACATCGCCAACACTACTGAAACACTTATTTGAATGGTTGGTCTAATAGAAATTTAGTTCCCACGCTATAGTTTGGATCAATGCAGTCCCCTAGTTTCAAATATTCAACCCTTTTTTCCTTGAAACTTGTCGAGTAGCAGTTTAGTCTGACATTTGGTTAGCCTGTTTTGAACAATTTTCGTCCCTACCTTGAAAATTTTCATACGTCGGAAGAAATTTCTTCTGCTATATGTTTACCTATCAACATATATGAGAAGGCACGCATTGAACCGTTTCAACATTTTTTTCACGGTCACTGCATACCGAGGTTCCAGTTTCAAATCCTTACATGTTTGAAATTACATTGATTCAATCGTTAAGAATACTGTCCCTCGAGTGTCGCAGTTGATCAAAACGAATGAACAAAGCATACCCATTTTTTTTCCTAGTTCACGGCCGGACAAGGCGCCTTAAATATTGAAGATCGAGTTCGACGGTATAAGACATTGTTCCAATTATATGATGATTTGTTAGAGGTTTTTAGTTATGCTACGAGCACGTAGGGAACAGAACCGTGCTGCGTTTCATTTTGCCTTCGTATTACCACGAGAGAGGGAGAGCGAGAGGAAAGGAGAGAAATTATAAGCTTCTTGTGACCTTATTTTATTATAGTTGGATGCAATGGAGTTTAAGCACTTGCAAACAAGTGCATGCTAAATATTTAATGCCAAAATATTTCATTTCATAATGCTTGCTGGCTCCTTATCTCCGTAGTTATAGCAAATTTGTTTGCCGTCGGCAGTTTTTGGGTTCTGCAGGCATATGCTATATTCATGAATGATCCATTGGCATGTGGTGCAAAGCCCTGCATCTCTCTTGTGGTTGAAGACATCGAACCAGTAGATTTGGTGTTGTCCAGTCCATACGAAGTTGCAGTAAAACAATGTCGTCCCCACGAGGTTGGGTCTGAACTTGAACGAGTAGCTTTGTCCAAGCGGAAGGGTATGGACTCCTAGGTCATCGTTCTTGGATTTGCAGTGAACGTTGACTGGTATGCCGTATTCAATTTGGTTGACAATTGTGACTGTAGTTTCTGGTGGAATTAAGAATGCTCCTTGAATGGCACGTAGGCTAGTGAAAAAGAAGATCAACAAAGATAGTGCAAGTGCTGGAGATGAAGCCATTTTTAAGGCGTCGTTGAAAGACAAAGGGAGAGACAAGAATATGAAGGCTTTATGCCTCTTATTTTGGGTTGGAATGAAATGGAAGTGCTAGAAATAGTGCATATATATAGGGTCGGAACAAAGCAATATAATGTTCGGCCGTTTGGTTGTAAAAAATGGTGTATATTTCAGTTATGATTTTTACTAACGTTGTTTTTGTTCTAACGTTTGTTTGAAGCCAAAAGAAACCAGTAACAAATTGTTTGGTTGGCATAAACTGGTGCTACTAAATTGGTTGGAGAAAACGGATTGGACATTAAAATTTTGAAACTGATTAAACAAAAGAGGAAATGTTCCATGTTATAACTTTGTAATTAACGAAGGTTTAATTATGTTTTCAATATTATTACTTTTGGCAAAAAGAAACCGCTGTTCAAGTTAATAATTTGGAAGAGAGATTTCTTCTAGGAAGTTTTCAAACTTAATACCACATAGATAATTTATATTTTTCATTAGACGTGTTGTGCTTTTGCTTCAGCACAAACTAATTCCTTTATATGTATATAAAACAAAAAATTCTTAGCGAATCATAAAATCAAGTCTAAAATATTTGTAAAATAAACTTTTACTATTATTTTTAAGAGTCTAATAATTGCTTCACGAACCACATGTTGCGTTTAATGTATTGACTTATTAACTTTGTAATGGAGATAAACTTTAGTTTCCAAAAAATGTTAATAGAATAAGTTGAGTGTGAACTACCATTACTACCTCCCTACGTGTTAAGTTTTTAATTGTATATGAAAGTTCAAGGAATCGAACAAGATCTCGCAACTTTCCAAAAATTGATTTTCGTAAATTTTAGGATATGTTTATGATTGGTTCATTCGTTCATTAAATCTTACATCGCCAACACTACTGAAACACTTATTTGAATGGTTGGTCTAATAGAAATTTAGTTCCCACGCTATAGTTTGGATCAATGCAGTCCCCTAGTTTCAAATATTCAACCCTTTTTCCTTGAAACTTGTCGAGTAGCAGTTTAGTCTGACATTTGGTTAGCCTGTTTTGAACAATTTTCGTCCCTACCTTGAAAATTTTCATACGTCGGAAGAAATTTCTTCTGCTATATGTTTACCTATCAACATATATGAGAAGGCACGCATTGAACCGTTTCAACATTTTTTTCACGGTCACTGCATACCGAGGTTCCAGTTTCAAATCCTTACATGTTTGAAATTACATTGATTCAATCGTTAAGAATACTGTCCCTCGAGTGTCGCAGTTGATCAAAACGAATGAACAAAGCATACCCATTTTTTTTCCTAGTTCACGGCCGGACAAGGCGCCTTAAATATTGAAGATCGAGTTCGACGGTATAAGACATTGTTCCAATTATATGATGATTTGTTAGAGGTTTTTAGTTATGCTACGAGCACGTAGGGAACAGAACCGTGCTGCGTTTCATTTTGCCTTCGTATTACCACGAGAGAGGGAGAGCGAGAGGAAAGGAGAGAAATTATAAGCTTCTTGTGACCTTATTTTATTATAGTTGGATGCAATGGAGTTTAAGCACTTGCAAACAAGTGCATGCTAAATATTTAATGCCAAAATATTTCATTTCATAATGCTTGCTGGCTCCTTATCTCCGTAGTTATAGCAAATTGTTTGCCGTCGGCAGTTTTTGGGTTCTGCAGGCATATGCTATATTCATGAATGATCCATTGGCATGTGGTGCAAAGCCCTGCATCTCTCTTGTGGTTGAAGACATCGAACCAGTAGATTTGGTGTTGTCCAGTCCATACGAAGTTGCAGTAAAACAATGTCGTCCCCACGAGGTTGGGTCTGAACTTGAACGAGTAGCTTTGTCCAAGCGGAAGGGTATGGACTCCTAGGTCATCGTTCTTGGATTTGCAGTGAACGTTGACTGGTATGCCGTATTCAATTTGGTTGACAATTGTGACTGTAGTTTCTGGTGGAATTAAGAATGCTCCTTGAATGGCACGTAGGCTAGTGAAAAAGAAGATCAACAAAGATAGTGCAAGTGCTGGAGATGAAGCCATTTTTAAGGCGTCGTTGAAAGACAAAGGGAGAGACAAGAATATGAAGGCTTTATGCCTCTTATTTTGGGTTGGAATGAAATGGAAGTGCTAGAAATAGTGCATATATATAGGGTCGGAACAAAGCAATATAATGTTCGGCCGTTTGGTTGTAAAAAATGGTGTATATTTCAGTTATGATTTTTACTAACGTTGTTTTTGTTCTAACGTTTGTTTGAAGCCAAAAGAAACCAGTAACAAATTGTTTGGTTGGCATAAACTGGTGCTACTAAATTGGTTGGAGAAAACGGATTGGACATTAAAATTTTGAAACTGATTAAACAAAAGAGGAAATGTTCCATGTTATAACTTTGTAATTAACGAAGGTTTAATTATGTTTTCAATATTATTACTTTTGGCAAAAAGAAACCGCTGTTCAAGTTAATAATTGGAAGAGAGATTTCTTCTAGGAAGTTTTCAAACTTAATACCACATAGATAATTTATATTTTTCATTAGACGTGTTGTGCTTTTTGCTTCAGCACAAACTAATTCCTTTATATATGTATATAAAACAAAAAATTCTTAGCGAATCATAAAATCAAGTCTAAAATATTTGTAAAATAAACTTTTACTATTATTTTTAAGAGTCTAATAATTGCTTCACGAACCACATGTTGCGTTTAATGTATTGACTTATTAACTTTGTAATGGAGATAAACTTTAGTTTCCAAAAAATGTTAATAGAATAAGTTGAGTGTGAACTACCATTACTACCTCCCTACGTGTTAAGTTTTTTAATTGTATATGAAAGTTCAAGGAATCGAACAAGATCTCGCAACTTTCCAAAAATTGATTTTCGTAAATTTTAGGATATGTTTATGATTGGTTCATTCGTTCATTAAAATCTTACATCGCCAACACTACTGAAACACTTATTTGAATGGTTGGTCTAATAGAAATTTAGTTCCCACGCTATAGTTTGGATCAATGCAGTCCCCTAGTTTCAAATATTCAACCCTTTTTTCCTTGAAACTTGTCGAGTAGCAGTTTAGTCTGACATTGGTTAGCCTGTTTTGAACAATTTTCGTCCCTACCTTGAAAATTTTCATACGTCGGAAGAAATTTCTTCTGCTATATGTTTACCTATCAACATATATGAGAAGGCACGCATTGAACCGTTTCAACTTTTTTCACGGTCACTGCATACCGAGGTTCCAGTTTCAAATCCTTACATGTTTGAAATTACATTGATTCAATCGTTAAGAATACTGTCCCTCGAGTGCGCAGTTGATCAAAACGAATGAACAAAGCATACCCATTTTTTTCCTAGTTCACGGCCGGACAAGGCGCCTTAAATATTGAAGATCGAGTTCGACGGTATAAGACATTGTTCCAATTATATGATGATTTGTTAGAGGTTTTTAGTTATGCTACGAGCACGTAGGGAACAGAACCGTGCTGCGTTTCATTTTGCCTTCGTATTACCACGAGAGAGGGAGAGCGAGAGGAAAGGAGAGAAATTATAAGCTTCTTGTGACCTTATTTTATTATAGTTGGATGCAATGGAGTTTAAGCACTTGCAAACAAGTGCATGCTAAATATTTAATGCCAAAATATTTCATTTCATAATGCTTGCTGGCTCCTTATCTCCGTAGTTATAGCAAATTTGTTTGCCGTCGGCAGTTTTTGGGTTCTGCAGGCATATGCTATATTCATGAATGATCCATTGGCATGTGGTGCAAAGCCCTGCATCTCTCTTGTGGTTGAAGACATCGAACCAGTAGATTTGGTGTTGTCCAGTCCATACGAAGTTGCAGTAAAACAATGTCGTCCCCACGAGGTTGGGTCTGAACTTGAACGAGTAGCTTTGTCCAAGCGGAAGGGTATGGACTCCTAGGTCATCGTTCTTGGATTTGCAGTGAACGTTGACTGGTATGCCGTATTCAATTTGGTTGACAATTGTGACTGTAGTTTCTGGTGGAATTAAGAATGCTCCTTGAATGGCACGTAGGCTAGTGAAAAAGAAGATCAACAAAGATAGTGCAAGTGCTGGAGATGAAGCCATTTTTAAGGCGTCGTTGAAAGACAAAGGGAGAGACAAGAATATGAAGGCTTTATGCCTCTTATTTTGGGTTGGAATGAAATGGAAGTGCTAGAAATAGTGCATATATATAGGGTCGGAACAAAGCAATATAATGTTCGGCCGTTTGGTTGTAAAAAATGGTGTATATTTCAGTTATGATTTTTACTAACGTTGTTTTTGTTCTAACGTTTGTTTGAAGCCAAAAGAAACCAGTAACAAATTGTTTGGTTGGCATAAACTGGTGCTACTAAATTGGTTGGAGAAAACGGATTGGACATTAAAATTTTGAAACTGATTAAACAAAAGAGGAAATGTTCCATGTTATAACTTTGTAATTAACGAAGGTTTAATTATGTTTTCAATATTATTACTTTTGGCAAAAAGAAACCGCTGTTCAAGTTAATAATTTGGAAGAGAGATTTCTTCTAGGAAGTTTTCAAACTTAATACCACATAGATAATTTATATTTTTCATTAGACGTGTTGTGCTTTTTGCTTCAGCACAAACTAATTCCTTTATATATGTATATAAACAAAAATTCTTAGCGAATCATAAAATCAAGTCTAAAATATTTGTAAAATAAACTTTTACTATTATTTTAAGAGTCTAATAATTGCTTCACGAACCACATGTTGCGTTTAATGTATTGACTTATTAACTTTGTAATGGAGATAAACTTTAGTTTCCAAAAAATGTTAATAGAATAAGTTGAGTGTGAACTACCATTACTACCTCCCTACGTGTTAAGTTTTTTAATTGTATATGAAAGTTCAAGGAATCGAACAAGATCTCGCAACTTTCCAAAAATTGATTTTCGTAAATTTTAGGATATGTTTATGATTGGTTCATTCGTTCATTAAAATCTTACATCGCCAACACTACTGAAACACTTATTTGAATGGTTGGTCTAATAGAAATTTAGTTCCCACGCTATAGTTTGGATCAATGCAGTCCCCTAGTTTCAAATATTCAACCCTTTTTTCCTTGAAACTTGTCGAGTAGCAGTTTAGTCTGACATTTGGTTAGCCTGTTTTGAACAATTTTCGTCCCTACCTTGAAAATTTTCATACGTCGGAAGAAATTTCTTCTGCTATATGTTTACCTATCAACATATATGAGAAGGCACGCATTGAACCGTTTCAACATTTTTTTCACGGTCACTGCATACCGAGGTTCCAGTTTCAAATCCTTACATGTTTGAAATTACATTGATTCAATCGTTAAGAATACTGTCCCTCGAGTGTCGCAGTTGATCAAAACGAATGAACAAAGCATACCCATTTTTTTCCTAGTTCACGGCCGGACAAGGCGCCTTAAATATTGAAGATCGAGTTCGACGGTATAAGACATTGTTCCAATTATATGATGATTTGTTAGAGGTTTTTAGTTATGCTACGAGCACGTAGGGAACAGAACCGTGCTGCGTTTCATTTTGCCTTCGTATTACCACGAGAGAGGGAGAGCGAGAGGAAAGGAGAGAAATTATAAGCTTCTTGTGACCTTATTTTATTATAGTTGGATGCAATGGAGTTTAAGCACTTGCAAACAAGTGCATGCTAAATATTTAATGCCAAAATATTTCATTTCATAATGCTTGCTGGCTCCTTATCTCCGTAGTTATAGCAAATTTGTTTGCCGTCGGCAGTTTTTGGGTTCTGCAGGCATATGCTATATTCATGAATGATCCATTGGCATGTGGTGCAAAGCCCTGCATCTCTCTTGTGGTTGAAGACATCGAACCAGTAGATTTGGTGTTGTCCAGTCCATACGAAGTTGCAGTAAAACAATGTCGTCCCCACGAGGTTGGGTCTGAACTTGAACGAGTAGCTTTGTCCAAGCGGAAGGGTATGGACTCCTAGGTCATCGTTCTTGGATTTGCAGTGAACGTTGACTGGTATGCCGTATTCAATTTGGTTGACAATTGTGACTGTAGTTTCTGGTGGAATTAAGAATGCTCCTTGAATGGCACGTAGGCTAGTGAAAAAGAAGATCAACAAAGATAGTGCAAGTGCTGGAGATGAAGCCATTTTTAAGGCGTCGTTGAAAGACAAAGGGAGAGACAAGAATATGAAGGCTTTATGCCTCTTATTTTGGGTTGGAATGAAATGGAAGTGCTAGAAATAGTGCATATATATAGGGTCGGAACAAAGCAATATAATGTTCGGCCATTTGGTTGTAAAAAATGGTGTATATTTCAGTTATGATTTGTTCTAACGTTTGTTTGAAGCCAAAAGAAACCAGTAACAAATTGTTTGGTTGGCATAAACTGGTGCTACTAAATTGGTTGGAGAAAACGGATTGGACATTAAAATTTTGAAACTGATTAAACAAAAGAGGAAATGTTCCATGTTATAACTTTGTAATTAATGAAGGTTTAATTATGTTTTCAATATTATTACTTTTGGCAAAAGAAACCGCTGTTCAAGTTAATAATTTGGAAGAGAGATTTCTTCTAGGAAGTTTTCAAACTTAATACCACATAGATAATTTATATTTTTCATTAGACGTGTTGTGCTTTTTGCTTCAGCACAAACTAATTCCTTTATATATGTATATAAAACAAAAAATTCTTAGCGAATCATAAAATCAAGTCTAAAATATTTGTAAAATAAACTTTTACTATTATTTTTAAGAGTCTAATAATTGCTTCACGAACCACATGTTGCGTTTAATGTATTAACTTATTAACTTTGTAATGGAGATAAACTTTAGTTTCCAAAAAATGTTAATAGAGGTCCTTCTAGGATCCTTGCAAACATTCACAAAATAAAGCTAACTTAACGAATGATTCCAACCAAGAACTTAGTTATTAGAATAAATAAACTTTTAGATCGAACTTAGAATCTATGATTGTCACTCTTAGATCCTAAGACATCTCATTCCATAATTAGCTTGATCAAAACCAATCTCAATGAATTGATTTAAACATCAAATCTAAAGCAAGATTTGAAAGAAAAGACCACCAAAATGGGTTGAATAAGCACAAGTTTTTTAATATCTATAATCTGAGTTTTTAAGAGGATCACAAGCCTTTTTAAAAGGCCAAAAGGTCGTGGATATGACTAAGAACCCAAAAGTCATTCAAACACTATTTAATGCAATTTGTAGAAATTTCTACGTAAGAACTTACAACTTAATTGCATACTAATTAATAAGTCAAAATGCAAAATTAAAAATGTAGAAAGTCTTCAAATTGTCTTAAATAATTCTTATAGGAGGCGACAACATTGAAGAACATGTTTCACAAGGTTTGACTTCACATTTTTCCATGTAGAGCACACTTGACAACATTTTCTTTACAGAATCTATACACTTTTTTTGTTCATCATGTCATCTTCGAAACTATAAGACTTTTTTTGTGTCATCTTTATGTCATTCTCTTCTTGACTCATTGAAATAACATTATATATAAATTAGGCTCAAAATTATTTGTCGCTTCTCGTGATTTTGCTAGCTTTTGAAGATATTGTGTGAATGCCTCTTAAATCTTCTTTTTCTTGCTTCTTATAACTGCTCCTCATGTACATGCAATGGTTCAATGGTTGAATTCACATCATTCTCTCTTTCTATAAAAGGATTTGACCTCAAATCAAGGTCTTCATTCCCTACATCAAAAGGAGTCAAATCAGGCACATTAAATGTGGAACTTACATTGTACTCACCTCGAAGTTTAAGTTTGTAGGCATTGTCATTAATCCTCTCTATCACTTGAAATGGACCATCTCCTCTTGGTTGAAGTTTAGACTTCTTACAGTCTGGAAACCTATCTTTTCATAGATGAACCCAAACTCAATCATCCGGTTTAAAAATCAATTTCTTTCTCCCTTGGTTCTTGCTTTGGACAAGCTTTTGATTCTTCTTTTCAGATCTTTCTTTGATTTCCTTATGCAAATTTTTTTATGTATTCTACTCTTGAAACAATTGCATCACTAGTAAACATATTAAGTGACAGAGGTGACAAATCTAAAGAAGTTAATGGATTAAAGCAATACACAACCTCAAAAGGTGAACAACGAGTGGTGCTATGTATTACTCTATTATAAGCAAACTCTACAAAAAGTAGAGTATCCTCCCAAGACTTGAGATTCTTAGAAATTAGTGACCTAAGAAAAGCCCCTAATATAATGCTCTATTAATCACCTCAGTTTGCCCATAGTTTGATGGTGACAAGTTGTTGAAACCAAAAGCTTAGTTCCTAATTTACCCCACAAAACTTTCCAAAAATGACTTAAAAATTTAGCTTCTCTGTTACTAACAATGGTTTTAGGAATGCCATGTAACCTAACCACTTTTGTAAAGAATAGATTAACTATGTTAGTAGTATCTTCCATTTTATTAAATGGAATGAAATGTGTCATCTTACTAAACCTATCAACTACCACAAAAATGATATCATGATGTCTTCTATTCTTTGGTAGTCCTAGAACAAAATTCATGCTACTGCGAACCCACGGTTCACTAGAGACATCCAAAGGTATGTAAAGACCATGTCGTTATATCTTAGACTTAGCCTCCTTACATTTGAAACACTGCTTGCTCACTTTATTCACATCCTTTCTTATTTTCAACTAATAAAAGTGTTCACACAACTTGCTAAATGTTTTAAATTTCCCAAAATGTCCCATAAGTCCTCCTCTACGAGCCTCTTTCACAAGTAAATCTCGAATAAAACATTTAGGAATACAAAGTTTTCCTTTCTAAAAAGCATTTCATCAAAGGCAATATAATCATGCACATTTTTCCTTCTAAACATTGCATATACACATCATGAAATTCAGATTTCTCAACTTTGTACAAATCAATCATGTGTTTAAAACCAAGAATTTTTGTACTAAGGGAAGAAAACAGAGCATCCATCTTGACAATGCATCGGCCACAACATTGTCCTTACCTTTCTTCTAGTAAATAACATATGGAAATGTCTCAGTGAACTCTACCCATTTAGCATGCCTCTTGTTCAACTTTGTTTGGCTTTTGAGGTGCTTCAAGCTTTCACGATCCGTGTGGATAACAAATTATTTTCGCCACAAGTAATGTTGCCAAACTTGCAAAGCTCTTACAAGTTCATGTAATTCTTGTCATATGTTGGGTAGCTAAGTTGTGCCCCATTTAACTTCTCATTAAAGAACATGATTGACCTCTTTTCTTGCATCAAAACAACTCCAATCCCTATTCCAATTGCATCACATTCAATCTCAAAAGATTTGTCAAAGTTAGGTAAAGCAAGACAAGGTGCATTGATTAATTTATCTTTCAATTCATTGAAGGCATTTTCTTGCTTTTCTTTCCATTCAAATTTAACATGCTTTTTAAAAAATTCATTCAATGGTGAAGCTATGCTATTGAAATCCTTACTAAACCTTTTATAAAAACTAGCCAAACCATGAAAATATCTCTCCTCTGTTGCATTAGTGGGTGTTGGCCCCTCTCGAATAACCTTTACCTTTTCATTATCAACTTTTGCCCATCCTTTCCAAGAATGAACCCTTAAAAGTTGACTTGGCCTAGATAAAAACTACACTTCTTGAAGTTGGCATAAAGCTTTTATTCTCTAAGTTTAAGCAAAATTGTCTTGAAATGCAAAATATGACCATCCAAACTTTTTGAGTAAACAAGAATATCGTCCAAGTATACAACAACAAATTTTCCAATGTATTCTTCACGATTCATTAGTCTCATAAAACTACTTGGTGCCTTAGTAAGACCAAATGGAATAACAAGCCACTCATAAGGACCAAATTTTGTTTTGAAAGCCGTTTTCCACTCATTTCCCACATGCATTTGAATTTGATGATAACCACTTTTAAGATCAATTTTGTAAAACAGTTTTGCACCACGTAATTCATCTAATATGTCATCCAACCTAGGAATAGGATGTCGATACTTTGCCGTTATTTTGTTGACGTCGACAATCAACACACATCCTTCAAGTACCATCTTTCTTGGGTACCAAAATCACCAAAACTGAACAAGGACTCATGCTTTCTCAAACAAAACAATTATCCATAAGTTCCTCTACTTGGCTTTGAATCTTCTTGGTCTCGGTTGGATTGGTTTTTTAGGCAACCATATTTGGAAGAGTTTTCCCTGGTATGAAATCAATTTGATGCTCAATCCCTCTTAAAGGAGGTAGACCCGTAGGTGCATCTTCGTGTGGAAACATGTCCTTAAATTCTACAAAAGAGACTTAAAAGCACATACAAAACATCATGATAAGTTAGTTCAATCACTAAACACATTCCTTTACATATAAGTATAAATCTTGGTGCTTTGGTTAAAAATATATTCCTCACTTCCCTTTTTCTTATAACCAAACTCATAGTCTTTCTTTTTTCCTCAAAATCACTCTTTTTTCTCTCTTGATTTTCACTCACCTTTTGCCCCTCACTTTTCTCTCTTTTTTCACTATTCTCTCTCTCTCTTTAAACTTACTTTCTTCTCTCCTCTCATGATCTTCAAATTCTTTTCTTTTCTTTTCTTTTCTAATTTCAATTGATCACATTGTACTTCATATGGAGACAATGGAAGTAAAGTAAACTTCTTCCCATTGAAAGTAAATGTGTACTTGTTCAACAATCCATCATATGTGACTTCTCTATCATATTGCCAAAGTCGACCCAATAACATATAACCCGCATGCATAGGTACTACATCACAAAGGATTTCATCTTTATATCTTCCTAAAGTAAAAGAAATAAGAGCTTGGGAAATTGCCTTGAGTTCTCCTTTGTTTGTCAGCCATTGAAGTTTGTATGGTTTTGGATGTGGATAAGTAGTAAGTTGAAGTCTATTTACAGAAAACTACTTACCACATTTGTGAAATTTCCATTATCCATGACCAAGCTACATGGGCTTCCTTCAATTAGACATCTTATGTGAAAAACGTTCTCCCTTTGATCTTCAACTTTCTCCTTTTTGGTTTGTACATTAAGTACTCTTCTTGTAACTAAGGATATGGAGTTACCTTCTTCAATGTACCCATCATCATGTGCTTCTGATTCTTCCTCAAGTTGTGCATCATGCTCATCACATTTGTCTTCCAAATCAATCGTCCCATTTTTTATCATCATGACTTTTTATTGACACAATCTTTTGCTCATGTATCCAAACCCTTTGCACTTCCAACATTGAATTGAACTAGACAACCCTCACCTCCCTTGAAACCTCATTCTTTTTAGTATTTTAGTTCTCGACCTCCACTCTTCTGGAAACCCCAAAATTTTCTTTTGCTTCATTCCTATTCACAAAGTCATCCTTGCTCCAAGCATTAGAATTTGAAAAGGTATTAGCTTTAGAAGTGTACCTCGTAGAATGCTCCTTTTATTCTCTCAATTGATCTTCAATTTTGATGGCATAATGATACATATCTTCCAAATAAAGTTGTGGATTTCTATCAATCGGATGAGTGATTTCTCGATCAAACCTCCAAGGAATCTAGACATGGTGTCTTCCCCATCTTCTTGGATTTTTTTCTCTTTCTATCAAATTCTCCATTTCTTGATAATATTCAGCCACACTTTTTGTTCACTACCTTAAAACTTGCAATTTAGTTTTTAAATCCCTTTCATAATGTTTTGGAGCATACCTTTTTCTCATGGCTTCTTTGAGTTCTTCTCAAGTTTCAATGAGATCCTCCTTTTTTTTTCTTCTCTCGGATTTGAGATGTCGATACCAATTTCCAGCATGGTTAGTGACTTCGGTTGTCACACCTCCTCCCAGATTACTTACCTATCCTAGGAAGGAACGTGAAGATAGCAAATGTCAACCCTTTTGAGACATCTACTATCTATCCATACCTGTTTTTCTCAAAACTCATCCCATGCATTAACAAGTCTTATTATATAAATGTAACAAACAACTACAATCAGACAACACCCTTCACTCATTACAACAAGTTTATATCTACATGCCAAACACATACAAACTTCTAAGAAAACTCAATCTACATGAAGTGCTAATTGTAGTGGCAGACTCTAGCTTTAGTAGGCACCTGAAACTCTGTCACTATCTGGAGGGGGGGAAAACATAAAACATAGAAAGCATGAGCTAAACTCTGTCGCTATTAGGTACAAGCCCAGTGAGTGGTAATTTAATAGGAACATAAGCTTTCTCTTTCGTAAACATCAGTGAATTTATCAAAACATTTAGATAAATCATTAGAAAAAGTATATAAGATTCAATAATAACTCAACTCATACTTATTCAAACAATGGCATGATCATATTTCATATAAATCACATTATAAAACCTCCATGAACACAAAAATAATCCACACCAAGTTTGTACCCAAGTATCCACTACCACCACGTTATATTCCAAATATGCGGCCTAGCATAGCTCACACACGTTCTATTAACACCGTAGAACATGCGACCGTACTCAGCTCACACAAATTCAGAACAACCAGTAGTGATAAATAATAACACCAATAGTAAAATCATATGTGCACGTAGATTGGCCCCGAAAGTATATCATGGCTCCAAGCCATCAACATGTCACATCACAACCACGCGGCACTACGGAAACACATTCACGTAGCCTACAGGGAAATCACGTAACCACGGGTACAAAACGCAATAATTTGGAACCATATTTTCATAAATCAAACGAAACCTCAAAACTGCCATCAACGAATTTATTTACAATCATATAAATCATAGTAAGCAATATCAGGTTTCATGTTACATTTAGTATCTCAAATTCATATAAAAACATAAGTATTCAGAAATCATTATTCAAAACATTTCTAAAAATCAAAGTCAAGTAAAACAGATCATGCCAACACACATTTCACAAACCATAGCATACTTATATACTTTTCATATCAAATACTAAAAATAACCACTCACAGTTAATCGGGCTTCTCCTTGAATTTTTGTTCCTCGGATTCCTGATTATCCTGAAATTAAGTTGATAATCCTTTGATTAACCTTCAACTAGTCATAGTCCAATCATTCCATAATTAACCTTTAAATATAACTAATTTCACTTAAACTTTCCCCAAAACTCTAGTTTAATCCAATTTAGGGTTTACTTAACAAATTAACCCCTTAATCAACCTCAAATTTAACTTAGGATTCCAAATTCTTTCAATTTTAGAGTTAAAGTATCTTAATAATACCAATTAGTTCCTTAAACAAGCTTAAAAACACCTTAATTAACCAAAATTGCAAAAGTCAACTCTTTAAGGACGAAAAAAATTAGTTGTTTTACCCTTTTAAGGACGCATAAAACATGACAGACAGGATTTCATCTTCAACCTCCAGCCCAGAATTTTCCAGATTCGGTCCTGTTTGTCAACAGCTTTTTCAGAGCTACTTTCACCAATTTTAAGCCCACAAAAGCTCAATTAAAGTCTATAAACATCTTACCCATCACTTAAACTACTTTACCTCTGAATTTGGCCGTCTGAATTGCTCTAAATTGCCCAGAATCGATTAAATACTCCTCGATACTCTGTTTTTCCGACGAGCAGATTCAAATTCCAAAATCAAAACTTCCAGCTAATAACAATCAAATCAACTTCCCCTATTAAAAACGTTAGAGAGACCTTAGAAGTAACTTACCTTAAATTATGGAGCTTCGAATTAGCCTCTAAGTCCACAAATTTGCTAAAAACTCGAGCTTCTCCTGTTTTTCGTCCACTCCGACAGCCATTGTAAATCTTCTTTTTCCTTGCTTTTCGGCAACGATGCTTCAATTAAAGCCTTCCACAAGCTTCTTCCTTACTTCTATTTTATTTTAGTCTACTTTAGCCCAAAATTTCTTCACAAAAACACCCTCAATTTGCTTTATTCTCGCCTTCCTTTTTTTTTACGCCGGCCACACCCAAAACAAAATTCTCAGCTTCTCTCTCGGTTTCCAGCTTAAATTTGAGGCTCAACACGTCCCTAGCGGACTAAAAATTCACTTTAAATCAGCCAATAAGAAAAATGTCATGGAAGCTCAATTTTTCAAGAATTTTCCACAAAATTCTACTTTCTCTCTCTCTCGGGTCTTCACCTTTTGTCCTCTCCTTCTATCCAATTTATCTTCAATTCCAGCTCAAACTAAGCCTATAAAGTCCACAGCATCACATTTTTACCCTTTGAACCTAAAAAATTTCTAAAATTCACCAATTTACCTAAATGTTGACTTTTTAATTTGACTTTGACTTTTGACCGTTGACTTTGACTTTGACTTGTCCCGAGCATGTCTACTTCACCCTCAAATGTCTTAAACGAGCTCCATTAGGTTCATTATGCTCAAATTTATACCTCGGACCCTTACCTTCTTTTCTTTAAGTATAGAAAACATTGGTTCAATTCTTTTTAATTTCTGACTATATCTCTTAACAACAGTTCGAAATCAAATTTAATCTCGAGTCCTCGAGTTCAATCTCAAACTATAAGTTCACTTATAGCTCCAATATAGAGTAAAAGAAAGGAGGGCTTACATAAGTAATGGCAAGTCTCATCTTCTTATTCTCACTAAATTATTGCAATCAAACACATGTTCTATTTTCCTTTCCCATTCTAAGTATGCCTCTTTATCCGACGTTCCACTAGATGGTGGAATTTTTAGCTTAACTTTGCCGACTCTATCTTCTTGAATTCTTTTTCCTCTTCTAGGTTGCATAAAATTATTTCTTCCTCTTCCTCTCAAGTTTCCTCTTCCAACAACTTATCTTTCTGGTTCAACTAAATCAAACACTCCTCTACTCACAAGGTTCGTTCTTCTCTTTGTTGTTGTGTCCTCCTTTTTCTTGCTTATCCTCCCTCATCATCTCCATCATTTCTTGAATTGCTTGAAGAACAGTCATATTAGGATCTTGTACTTGTGGTACTCCTTCTCCCTATGACATTTTAAGGTTAGTGAAAAAAGGACCTCACCACACTTCTCACCAATTTCACTCAAGGACACTTGTGTTTATCACTCAAGGGTAGGCTTTTGCTACTAGGTCAAAGATATAAGGGTTGGCTTAAATATTGGTGCAATCTCACTAAAAGTTTGATGAAAACCAATTCAAATGATCAACTCTCACAAACTAAGACTAAAGTAACTCAACATTAGGATCAACAACTCGAAAATTTGAACAAAGTAAAATGTAATGACAACTAGAACTTTTCATGTGCCTTGGATCTTTTAATTTTTTTCTTTTGCCATTTTTTTGCTGATTTTTTTCTTTATTTATTTTTTGCTACTGTTTTTTTTTTTTTTTTTTTTGCTACTATTTTGTTCTTTTTCTTTTTTATAATGACCCAAAAGAAAATTTGAAGAAGATTTCAAGACAAGTTGTAGTATGTCTTAAGTTACAAGAAAAATAAATTGAGAATAGAAAAATAAATGAAACAAAGTAAAGATATTTCACCTCTAAAGTCGACCAAGGATGATGACCAAATTCTCTAATACCAAATGATAAGTGCCCACAATGGTTGTTGGATGGAAAGCTAGAGGTCCTTCTAGGATCCTTGCAAACACTCACAAAATAAAGTTAAATTAACAAATTATTCCAACCACTAGCTTAGTTAGAAGGATAAATAAACTATTAGATCGAACTTAGAATCTATAATTGTCACTCTTAGATCCTAACACAACTCACTCCAAAATTAGCTTGATCAAAACTAATCCAATGAATTGATTTAAATGTCAAATATAAAGCATGATTTGAAAGAAAAGACACCAAAAGGGGTTGAATAAGACAAGCTTTTTAGTATCAATAATTTGAGTTTTGAAAAGGATTATAAGCCTTTCTAAAGGCTAAAAAGTCGTGGATGTGACCAAGAATCCAAAAGTCATTCAAACACTATTAAGCGCAAATTATAGGAAATTTCTACCTAGGAACTTAAAACTTAATTGCATGCTAATTAATAAGTCAAAATGCAAAACTAAAAAAGTAGAAAGTTCTCAATATGTCTTAAATAACTCCTATAGGAGGAGGCAACATTGAAGAACACTTTTGACAAGGTTTGACTTTACGTTTTCTCATGCAGTGCACACTTGACAACATTTTCTTCATAAAATCTGTACACATTTTTTGTCTGTTTTGCCATATTCCAAACTATAAGACTTTTCCCGTGTCATCTTCATGTCATTCTCTTCTTGACTCATTGAGCTAACATTATATATAAATTTGAGCTCAAAATTATTTGCCGCTTCTCATGAATTTGCTAGCTTTTGAAGAAGTAGTGTGAATGCCTCTTGAATCTTCTTTGCCTTGCTTCTTGTAATTACTCCCTCGGGTACATGCAATGGTTCAATATTTGAATTCACATCAATTAGTCACTTTTCTAATTATATGGTTTAGTGAGAGTTTGTTATTGAGGATGTTCTTTTACCTTATTTTATTTATTTTCCATATAGAATAAAGTTGATGGTTTATGTTTTATTATCTAAATTTGTTCATCATGCATGCAATTTTGCAAATGCGGTTTAGATTAAAAATTTTAAGAATGATCTCACTAAGGAATTTTGACCAATTGAAAATAGACATGATTTAGATCACTTTGCATGTAGTTTCTATGTTATCCATCCATATTTGATCTATGTCATTGAATGTATTTGAACTAGTGGTCAAGGAAGGTTTAGTTATAAAAGTAGTGACAAAAGTCGCCTTGATTCCGTACTAATACAGAAGAAATTGACCAGATTGAACTAAAGGAGAATTTTATTATTGAAATAACCTGTTTATGCGCACTTAAGGTTTATGTGATTTAATTACTTCAGGTACACAAACATAGCCCAAGTGGAGATTGTTAGACGTATTTAAATAATACGTATAATTAAAGTATGGGCTATGTATGTAGATTGATATTTTATCACATTGGGTTATTTTATTAATTTTGGCCCTATTATGTGATCTATTTAATTAAGACCCTAGATTCCTAACTAAGTATGGACCAAATGGGTAGAAACTCATTCCTATATTAATTAGGGTTTAATAGGAACCCTAATTGAACTAGTATATAAAGAGACCTTAGGGTTATGGTCCCTAACATACCAAAACAATATGCACTTTGTCTTTCTTGAATCCCATCTAGAGTGATCCCACTAAGGGCACTCAGAGTTTTTGTTGAGGAAGACAATAGTCACCTTAAAGCTGTCAAAAATCTTTTAATTGAATCTGTTATGTTATTTATTCTTAACAATTTGACGTGAAATGATCCTAGAGTTAATCTATTAAATATAGATATAAAGTTTTTATGCTAACAAATTGGTGGGTTGTGAATCTTTGTATGATTGATTTGAGTTCTTTTTCCCTCAATTTTATCATAATAAGAGAAGTTTACAAGGGTAAGCTCCTCACAAATCCCATGGTTTTTACTATTCACATCAAAAGGCTTTTTCATGTATAATTCGAGTGTGTTATTTGCTTTTAGTCTTCCAATTTTTTTTGGTTTATTGTTGTCCACTATTGGTTGATTACTTGGTGATTAATTTGTGTTGTATTGGAGTATTATTGTTTGGTTGATTGTCTTGGAGGTGATCCTAATGGATTGTTGATATATTATTTGGGTCCTATCATTTGGTATTTGATAGCACCCAAAATGTGTTATCTTAGTGCCTCTATTCTAGCTTGCTTATGAAGTTTAATGTGTTTATATGTCCATATTTAAAGGTTCTCGAGCAAACCATGCAGCTCAAAGTGCTAGGCGCAGTTCCAGGTTAATTTGGAGCAATTAGGAGCGTTTCTGAGCATCTGAGGCTTCAAAGGAAATGACCTAAATGCCCCTAGGTTGGCATTGCAGCGCTTGCGCGGCGCCATGAGAGGCGCCAATTCCAAACGCGAAGAAATTATAATGGCGCGTGCCCAGAGCATGAGCGCCGCTGTGCTACGACTTCGAGGGTAGAATGTCGCGGCATCAGTGCCTTTTCTATATATACTTTCTTTTACTTTGAGGTTAAAGGGGAGGGGAGTTAGGCTGATTTTGAGAGCCATAGCTCAGTTTTTGCCATTCTTGGTCAAAACCCATGAGATTTCTCTGTATTTTGAGGTTTATTTGTATATTTTGGCATCAAGATTCGGATTTGATGAACGGTTGAAGGCCCAAACATCAATTTTGAGGTTTGTTGGGCATTTTCTATGGATTTTATGAGATTTTGATGTATTCTTCTTGGGTCTCTCTTCTTCTTATTGTTTTCCTTTCCTCATTTGAATATCTAGAATGCACATATTAGTAGATTAAATTGACAACTTAATCGTTAATACCTATATGTTCGTTTGTCTACGCTATGCATGTTGTAGGCGTCTGTAATTGCATCCAAAGTGTGACAAGCGAAATTTTGAGGTAATTTTTAATTTAATTGTCTCTAATTAGTTGGGAAATATCTTGGAATTCTTAAGATTTAATTGAATTATTTTGGGGAGATAATTCAATTTAAGTCAAACTTGATGAAAGATTTGGGTTTAAATTCAATTGGTGAAAGTTGAATTTTAAATTGATGGATTTAAATTTAATAGGGAAACGGAAGAGGAGTAATTATGTGTATATATATATATATATATATATATATATATATATTAAATGGATTAGGGTTTTTAAAAGGAAAAGGAAATAAATATATATACAAAATATTAGTGGCCTCGAAGTGTGTGCAATGTTAAAAAATTCAATTTCATCTTCTTCTTATTCAGCCGTTTGCAACCCTCCCCCACGATTTCTCTCTCTCGTTTCTCTCTCTCTCTCACGCATATTCAATTGATATATTCGAATACATAAAGTTGCAAAGCGTTTAGAGAGAAGAAAGATTCAAATTTTATAAAAAAAAGATACAATGAACACCCCTCAATTTACTCCGGCCGCTCGGTATTGTTGTTCCTGCGTTCAGGTGCAGGATTCTGTTCATGTGGAAACTCGAACAGGTGGCTGAGATGTTCTGGAAGCTCTGGTGCTGGCAAGTCAGGGTGATGAGCAAATAGCTGCTGCATATACTTCAGTGTAAAACGGAACTGTTCGTCATGTCTGGCTGAAAGCAAACCCAGAGTATGCGTCCTTTGCTCCTCCTGGCGGCGCATTTCCCTCACAACAGGTATGTGGATGGCATCACGCATGTACTGCTGCAAGCCATCCCACTCAACTTCGATCTTGTGTTGAGCCAATTGTGGGGGTCGAGGCGTTGATGTTGTGGGTGGCGGAGGAGGCGGTTGTGTCTCCTCAGTCGCAAGAGGCAAAAGACGCGATGAATTGGCGCCTTGTCACCTTTGAGTGACTCATGAACATCCAACCGTGGAGGTGGGGGAGGTGAGGATGATTTTGGATTTGTAGGGGATGGTGAGAGGTGAATTGGTGAAGGTAATTTTGGATTTGTAGGGGATGGTGGAGGGTGAACTGGTGAAGGTAATGGCTGAATTTCAAGAGATGGCGGCGAAGGGGGAGGGCTTAAATGTTCATCGCTGGCTTCAGGACTAGCCAGCAGCTCTTCATCGCTAACCACAATGGCCACCACTCTGCGTTTCTTCGACTTAGGCGACTGTAGTGGTCGTGTTGCTTTTGTCTTTGGAGCTCCCTTCGGAATTGTAACAAGTTCAGGTCTGTAGGGGGAATCCTTAAGCAGTCGCCGCAGAGTTTTGTTGTCGATCACCCCATTGATGTCGATATATTCTTCCTCCGCGAATGGAAGGTCTGGATGTTGTAACGCAGCGTTTACGCACAACAAGACAATCATCCATGGAAAGAATAATTGCCCGCGTGGTTTGCTGAAGAAGTTGCAAACTTGGGCCGCTATAATGTGACCGACATCAATGAGGATGCTCTGCATAATACAGTAAGCAGCCATTACCCGATCCCGCGAGACAGATGCATCGTGTGTGGTGGGGATCAACCTCTTCTTTACAAAATACACCCACAGGTTGGCCTCAGGTGTGAGTCATTTGGATGGCAAAGTATGGATGCCTGTGGGTGATGTCTCCCAAGTCGACCCAGGCTTCGTCATGACCCACATGGCATCATGCATCAGCATGCTGAGAGTGTGCGCGATGATGTGATTGCCTTCGGCCTCCAGGTTGTCTCGCAAACTAAATAAGGCGTTGATTTCTCGGGTGTCGAATGGAACTTCACACCCATGGACTACCGCCATGTCTTCATCTTCGTGTACTTGCCCTTGGTAAAAGGATCGCACAACTGCAGGCGCCATAAGTGTGGGGCTGGCACAGAAATTACGCCAGCCATGGTGGTCGACTAGATCGGTGATGTAGGCAGGCAGCAGGGCTGCTTTAGGAAAGAACCCCACTTCGACCAATAGATCACCAAAGGGCTTGTATCGACCCCGCCCTTTTTCTTTTTCAGGAGAATCCTCCACCAGCTTTTTCTTGCCCTTGTCCTTTTGTTGTGGGCGCGACGGATGACTGGATTCTCCTTCTTCAGCCCATTTTTCTTTTCTCGAGCTTCTTTGTGGGGGTTGTCGTGGTTGCAGGACGGTGCCCCATCGTTGAGTTGGGATTGTTGGACCCAATCTTTCTCTTCTTTGGCCCCTCCTTTCTAGCAGTGGCATTCAACGCAGCAGCTAGAGCTGCATCCTCTTCCACTTGAAGCTCTCTCTCGAGCTCCATTGCTATTGCGTCTAAAGCGTCTATGGTCGTATCTTCCCGCAGCTCATCTTCGAACTCCTGAGCTATGTTGGCCACGCTATCTTCACCGGTTGGGGACTCAGCTTGATGGAATTGTGCATATAAAACTGCTGTCGCATGATCCTCAGCCTCTTTTCGGAGTGCTCGCAACTCCCGTTTTAACTTGGCCTTTGCCTTGACCAATTTCTCCATTGTGCGGTCGAATGACGTTGCAGCCACAACAACCTCAGGGCTGGTTGTGTTAGCTGCAGGTGCTTGTTGGCTGACCGCAAGCTTCTTCAATGGTCGCCTTTGTAGTAGGGCGACCCATTCTTCTTCTTCTTCCTTAGGACCGTCCCTGCGTGCAGCTGCTTTTTCAACAGTCGCTGCTTCTATAGAACATCCCTCAGAATACCCTTGAATAATTGGTGGAGTGGGCCCTTCAAGGTTTGCTACTGCAGGGGTCTCCTTTTGCGACGAATTTGGATCCTGCTCAGGTGAGTTTTGGCAACTCCCATTGTGAGCAGCAACTCCTTCTGTATCGTCATTCGCCAGAGTTGCTGCATCTTCCCTAGCGTTGGATGTTCGTGGATGAGACAGTTCCCTGACCTCGCACAAAATTTGGGCGATGAGCTCGTGCGGGGAGTGCACTAATTCGCCCTCATCGCCTTCCTCCAATTCGATCGCATTAGGCTCTAGATTTCCCGCATGGGAACTGGGAGATGGTTAGTTTACTTCTCCTTCTTTAGCCGGGAAGTTGACCTCAGTTTCCCGGCGTTCAATACTTGCTAGGATGTCTCTAAAGACATCCTGCTCATCCCGTCTTCGGGCCTCACTTGACCCAACGAAGGCGTTGCATGCGTCATTTGAGTGCATCGAGGTGCCTGATGGTTGAACGCCATCATCAGGTTGGATGATGGGGTCAGCTTCACTTAAATTGCCCACGGATGACTCTACGAGGAACCTCATTCTGATGCGTCGAACACACGATTTGACTCGCAAAGGTTTCAAGTAAGTGACAGCTAACGGATGAAGTTTGGGTGCTAAAGGCGTTATGGGTGGAGATGGTGATTGGCTTGGCATTGAAGGGGAGGGGGAAGGGCTAGGCGTGGATGGGGGTGATGGATTGGGCGTTGGTTGATATGGATCTTGTGGTGGTGGGGAGGGGAATTCAAAGGCTAGGGGTTGGGCGTTGATTGGCTTCTGAGGGGTTTTCTCCTCAGATTCGTCAGAATCTGAGTCAATAATTACCACAAAAGGTGGTCGACGCGAAGGTGGTGGTCTCGAGGTTGAGGAGAAGAAAGGTCTAACGGCAGGTAAGGGGCACGAGGGTGAAAGGGCTGAGGTGGAATGAATGGCTGGATCGGTGGAAGAGCAGAACTAGGGTTTTGGCGGACTGCGGTGGAGGTTGGCTCAGTAGGCGGAGCTACTGGAGGGGGAATGGGATTGGCAGGATGTTTGGCCAAAGGTGATGGTTGTCGGATGCTTGACGATGAAGATGAAGAAGGGGTGGAGTACTGTGTAGGGTACGAGGAGACTACACTGTCTTTGCCGCCACTGCCGAAGTTATTCTGGGAGTCATCGCTGGACATTGCCAAGTAGCTGAGCGTCGACGACGAGGCTTAAACTCTCCTTTGCCGCCTTCTTCTAGTTCGACGGCAAGGTGGGAAGGCTCTTACTGGTGGTGTTTCAGACTCGTCAGAATCCGAGTTGATAACGACCACAGGTGGTGATTGGTGGGAAGTAGAAGGAAATGACAAGCAAGAGGTGTGACGTTTAAGGGTTGCTGAGTTTTTTTCTCCACAAACTCGTCAGAATCCGAGTCAGTGATGACCATAGGGGGTGGTCAACGAGGAGGAGAGGGAAAATCAACAGCGAGTGGTTTGACGTCTAAAGGTTTCTGCAAGGATTGGGTTGGCGGTGGTGGTTGTGGTCGAGTACCAGAGGAAGAAGGTGTAGAGGTTGAGTGGCGAGTGGATTTGGACATCACCGAATAGGTAAGAGTTGATCGGAGGGTTGTCACGGACGCCTGAGTTGCCAAAATGTTGGGGGTTCAAAGAAATGGAATTGAAGCGGGCAAGGGGGTATAAATAGCAATATGACGCGTGGGTGAGTAATGAATGCAGTCAGTGATGACGTCTCTGATTTCCCGTGGATCGAAGAGATTTCTTGAGCCGTGCAATGCACAGTTTGCTCTTTGGTATCCACTGCATGCATGTACACAGACACTTGATTGCATGGGTTTCCAATCGTCAGATTTTATTTGCAGTCCCCCCCTCGTTCGACGCATATCCCTTGATTTTCATCGAAACCCAAAACTTACGTTTCAAAACACAATCAATTTTTCTATACGTTTAACCATTCAATCAAGATATTCACAATCATAAACAAAATAAAATCCACACTAATTACTTACACTACTCCTAACAATGAAGAAACAACGAAAGCATTAAAGAGTTTAGAAGGCGTCCCTGGAAAGATATCGCCTTTGTTCAACGCAGGGACATTCTATCACGATCTCTCAGTTTTGCTCGTAGAGGTCAATGGAGGCTTTTTCTCTGTCAATCTCGCCTCCATGGTAGGGCTTTACCCTCTACCCATTGACCTTGAATACACCTGTTCCATCGTCATTCATCAAATCTACCGCGTCGTGTGGGTATACCATCATGATAGTGAAAGGCCCAGACCACCTCGATTTCAGTTTTCCTGGAAACAAACGCAACCTAGAATTAAAAAGCATAACTCTTTGCCCAACAAACAGATCCTTCTTATTGAGCTTGTTGTCGTGCCACTTCTTGGTAATTTCTTTGTAAATTTTTGCGTTTTCATACGCGGTCAGTCTTCACTCTACCAGCTCATTTAGCTGCAACTTCCGCACTTCTCCTGCTAATTCTAAATTGAGGTTCAGCCGTTTCAGTGCCCACTGTGCTTTGTGCTCGAGCTCTAAGGGGAGGTGACATGGTTTCCCATACACCAATGCATATGGCGACATCCTTAGAGGTGTTTTGTATCCAGTGCGGTAAGCCCAGAGAGCTTCGTCTAAGTGTTGCGCCCAATCTCTTCTAGATGCGTTCACCACTTTCTCCAATATGGACTTAATCTCCCTGTTGGTCACTTCAGCCTGTCCATTGGACTACGGATGATAAGCGGTAGCTACCCTGTGCTTGACATTGTATGTGAGGCAGAAGGTTAGTGCACTACAAGAAAACAGTGTTTCTTGATGTTTTTACAATGTCAAGTATGACTTTTTAAAACGTCAAGGAAGCCAGTGTCAAGAATGTGGGAGTTCTCGACATGGTATAGACGTCAAGAACAGCGACATTTGACATTTTTGAAATGTCAAGAATATGGAGTTCTTGACTAGGGAAAAACGTCAAGATGTTTTATACTTGATATGTTCAAAATGTCAAGTACACTTAAACTGATATGCAAAAAATGTCAAGAATATAGGTGTTCTTGACAAGGATAAAATGTCAAATGTATCTATATTCTTGACAAATTTAACTTGTCAAGTTTGTGATTTTTGTAAAAAAAAAATGTATTACAAATATTTACCTATAAGCTCTTGTATTTTGGTCAAACAATAGCATTGAATATAAAAAAGGACAAACACTTATCAAACCAAATAAACAACCACACACATTTACAAACTTGCGGACCATACTTTCCTCCAATACCTTTATAAACAAAATATCACTTCTTCACATTGTCAATATATAGCATACAAATCCATGAAGTATTTTCTAAGTTATAAGAATATGGACAACCTCATATGAACATTTTCAAAAGAATAACATAATTCCAATAGTCAACCCCGTATGAACAATTTCAACAAGAGGTATGTCAGTCGTGCTATATCTTCAAAATAACAAAGTACATATGTCCAACCTACAATAATATCTTCAAAATTGCAAGCACCTACTATGTCCGTCATATTCTTCAAAATGACCAAATTGTGCAAGCACCTATTATCACATGTAGGCTCCCAGAAAGTCAGCCAACTCAACTCGCATCTCATCTAACTCGATTTGTGAGTACGAGTTCCTTATATCAATCTATAAACCTAAAAACCAAAAATTATAATGAATTCTACATTTCCCCATGCTATTTGAAATGTCAAAATAGTTTGATAACCTACTGAATCTGAGATGGCAATGCTTTTTTTGTCACAATATCGTCCCTCATATACCTCATGACATAGTATTTACATTCGGTGCTTCCAACTTGTAAAGGACACTACAATAGAGAATAATAATAATAATGAAGTAATCCTACAAACTAGATGTCTATAATAATATAATTGTCGTAAAATATGAACAAAACAAGAACAAAGAAAGAATAAAAGAACAAAAGAACAAAGTAGAGAGAATTAGAAAGTAGAGATAACAATTGAACTCAATTGTGGTGTGTATTACAAAGGCACCATATACCACTATTTATAGGATATGGGATAGTGTATGTTACAAGATTGAATTCAATGAAGGGTATGTTACAACATGAAATTCAATTGCAGCTTTATGATATTTTGTAATCTATGTAGGTTATGGATATCTATATTCATATATTACATTTATAATACTCCCCCTTAGATATCCATATTATATAGAATATATGCCTCGTTAAAACCTTACTAGGAAAAACTTAATGGGATAAAAAAAACCTAGTGAAGGAAAAACAGTACATTATTCATATATTTTAACAACTGCCTCATTAAAAACTTTACTAGGAAAACCCAATGGGATAAAAACCGTAGTCAAGGGAAAAAGACTGCAGCACATATAACTCCCTCTCATAAAAACATCAACTCTTGGTTGTCACATGCAAATGTTGTGACTTAACTTCTCAAGTGTTGTTGTAGGTAACACATTCGTCAACAAGTCCTTCAAGTCATCTTTTGAAGAAATATGTTGAATATTGATGTTGTCATTTTATGCTTTATTGTCTTCATGTAAGAACACTATTGGAGCCAACATGAATCATTAGGATTTCAATAAGATTTAAAGTGGTTGTTGTTATGATCTGCTCCATAGGCTGCCATAAAATATAAAAATGTTTCTCCATGTACTAAGTAACCTGTTTAGGATCTAGCTTGCAGGGGTTAGATAAATAATATGCATCTTCATAGCCAATTAAATCATAATTAGATTTATTATAATAAAATAGATCTATGTAAGCTAATTCTCATATAAAATCTAACATATTTAAATATACTTCAATATCTATGTAACAAAATTACTACAATACTACAACATGTAGTGTATAACTAGTAAGGATATATAAGTGCACTTATTTCCCAAAATTATGGTTCTTCAGGACCCTAATTTTTTTTATTATCTCCCTAAAATTGAATGGTATATCTTTTCACATCAGGTGAATGAACCATCACAGGAGTGTTCAAATTGATGTAATCACATATGTGCGCTTTATATTTTATTTGCAAGTTAAGGCAAAACTTTGTTTATTGGAACTTTCATCTCAATTTTTTTTTAAGAAACTTTATTGGCTTTGAAATCTCTTCAGGAGTTTCCATTATATATTCAGATCATCAACATATACGTATATAGTAAATATATCACCCATCAGGGATTCATAGTATTTATTAATTGATGTGAAATCAATTTCAATATAGATTTATAACCTCTTTTGAGGATTCATTTTAATTACTTCATTATCTTAATTCTTGTTGTGTAACAATTTAATCATTTACTGCACATTTGCACACATGAAGTATATTTGGCTAAGCTATTGGCTTAGAGCATACACAACAATGTGATCTCATACAGATTTAGAAGTTTTGCTATTTGAACATAAGCTACAGGATGTTTAACACTTATCCTAATCAATTATCAAATGTTGGGATGCAAATTCACTAGCATTATCAAAACAAAATTTTTAATTTCAAAATCATGAAATTGTACTCTTAACTATTTGCGCAACTAACCTTGCAGATGTAAGGTTTTGAAGATAATAAACATATATGTGAATCAACTGGATGCGCCAACAAAACCATAAAATATTTAAATGGTTCAGCTTCAATTTTAACTAGTGAGAGTTTGATAATTAATCTCTTGAGAACAAAGCCACATATGACAATTTATTAGATGGAAGAATCTTCTAGTTCTTCAGTGGATGTGAATGTATACTTTCAATAATTATTTTCACTATTGACCCAAAATGACTCATCATGTCAAATAAAAATATATTTGAATCAATGAACTTCGGGTTCATTGTTGTATATATTTAAATTACACGAATCTGTGTAATACAATTTAGAAGGAAAAGCATACAACTTTTCTATATGCATTTCCCGTAGGAGACAATAGATTATCAATTTCTGTAGATGATATTTATTACAATATATACCTTCTAAATTTACTAAACTTCTCTTTGATTTACAAGAGAATGTGGTATATCAATTGTAAATTTTGCGAGCAAAATAATATTTTCTTTTCCAATATATTTAATCAAGTCTACAGGACTTAATATATATATATGATTTTTCGCTTCAAGCATTTGAATTTTGGAAAATGTATTGTCTACTTTTGAGTATCATATG